>JABUQX010101383.1:45000-47500 GCA_015478945.1 Trachelipus rathkii | reverse complement strand
TATATATATATATATATATATATATATATATATATATGTAAATAAAAAAAATACAAATAAACACATCATATCTCGAAAACTAAGATAGGTACAAGAAAACTGATAACATATATGGAATCAGCGTATGAAATTTGTATGGAAAATGAAAAAAAAATTATTTTTTTAATTTTTTTTTTATATCAAAACTACGATAGGTACAAGAAAACTAATATTTAGAATCAGCGTATGAAATTTGTATGAAAAAAAGGAAAAAAATTTTCTCTTATGCAGCAAAAGATACACAAGGGTTGACCCCTCAGAAGCAAAGAGTTGGGGTCTCTGGCCTCCTGAGGGGACGACGGGAGGTTCGTCCCCCTCTGTCCCCACCGTCGGCTCAGGCTAAAAAAATTCATACGCTGATTCCAAATATGTTATTATCAAAAAAAAAAATTTTTCCTTTTTTATCATACAAATTTCACACGCTGATTCCATATATGTTATTAGTTTTCTTGTACCTATCGTAGTTTTGGAGATATAAAAAAAATTAAAAAAAAATTAAATTTTTTAGACGCAATTTTAATTTCATGCAACTGATTCCATATATGTTATCCAGTTTTCTTGTACCTAACTTAGTTTTCGAGATATATGATGCGGGTAACTTCTTTAGTTTGGCCTATATATATATATATATGTAATTTTTTTTTATATATATATATATATATATATATATATATATATATATATATATATATATATATATATATATATATATATATATATATATATATATATATATATATATATATATATATATATATATATATATATATATATATATATATATATATATGGTAGTGTAGTTCCGTTCACCCAATCAAGTAAATACTGTATTAAAACTATAAACATTTAATTTACAAAAATTGTCATCAAAAAATTATTTTAAGTTTTTTATTTTTTAACGATTTACATGCATTGAAAAATAACGCTACGAAAAATAAGGCAGTTAATTTCGACATTTTTGTAGGATAATACTATCGAATTTTTCGATTATTTACATATCGATAATAATAATTTTCTTTTGATAATTTTTAATTTTTTACAATTATAAAAGAGTCACTTATATACCAAATGTTGATAATTAATTAAAACATTTTAAAAAATATTTTTACGTATGATAGATTTTTTTTTTTAATAATCACGTTACTGAATAAATAAATATATATATATATATATATATATATATATATATATTTATATATAACATATATATATATATATATATATATATATATATATATATATATATATATATATATATATATATATATATATATATATATATATATATATATATATATATATATAAAAACACATAATATATATATATATATATATATATATATATTTATATATATATATATATATATATATATATATATATATATATATATATATATATATATATATATATATATATATATATAATCTGGACAAATTTAATGTATCACCATAAATATAATAAAAAACTCTTTCATTTTTGGAAATGTAGAGCTAGGGTTTGGTTTTATTTGGGTCATACCTAACTTCGGAGTGTATACCGTATGTAACTACACCGTGTATGGAACTAAATGGCATAATAAAGACAACCAACCAAATTACGAAATCCCGAAAGTACGTTCATAGGAGAACAAGATGGCAAGACACCAACCAACTAACGAAACAAACCCTATGCTGTAAGTCGTAGCTTGACAAAGACTGTCACAATGGAAAGACATCGTCAGAGAAGAGGAACGTGCCATAAGAGTTATCACACTGTCGGAAGCAGGCCATTCTCAGAGACAGGTGGCTCAGCAACTCGGGGTAAACCAATCGACGGTCAGTCGAATCCTTCGTCGGTTCAGGGAGACTGGCAGCAACCGTAGACGACATGGTCAGGGTCGCCCGAGGGCGACGTCCGAGAGAGATGACAGATTCCTCCGTCTGGCAGTGCTTCGTGATCGTTTCCAAACAAACGTACAGCTACAACACAGGCTCCGTGAGGTCAGACATGTGCCCATTTTCGACAGTACAGTGAGAAGACGACTGAATGAACGTGGAATACGTGTTAGAAGGTCTGCCATCGGCCCTCTCCTGACTAGGGAGCATCGGGTTGCCAGATTGCATTTTTCACAAGCGTATGGAGATTGGACATTCGTGCAATGGAGAAATGTACTCTTCACAGATGAGTCGAGGTTCACACTACATGGACCAGATGGACGTCGGCGAGTTTGGAGACGTGCAGGTGAGCACTTTTCTGCTTGCAATATCTCCCCAAGGATTCCTTTTGGAGGTGGCTCTGTGATGGTGTGGGCTGGCATTTGTTTGGGTGCTCGTACGGCATTGCATATCGTGAACAGAGGAACGCTAACGGCTGAAAGGTATGAGAAAGACATCCTCCAAGAGTATATAGTGCCTTTCGCGTCCTTCATTGGCGTCCATTTTTTGTTACTCCATGACAACGCCACACAGCACACTGCACAGG
>JABUQX010101383.1:32500-37500 GCA_015478945.1 Trachelipus rathkii | reverse complement strand
GAAACAGTTAACAGACATTTCGGAAACAATGACTCAGTTACATTAGGAATCGGGCATAAATCCCGATTAATCGATATATTCTAAAAATGCAGAGAAAATATTGATTTTCTTGGGACCCTTGGATGTAAGCAAACATCAGCTGACGCATGTAAACAAATATAAATATATTTTATTATCTAATTTAATATATAAGTTGATTAATTTAATCAATCAAATAATGGGTAATAGTTTGGAAAAAGGTAATCCTATCAGATATCGATATTTTTGGAAAGATAATCGATTTATAATATTCCCATCAAAGAATGTGTTCGAATTCATGCAATCGATATTAAAAACACATTTACAAATAAATATAAAAAAAATAAATTAGTACGTTGTTATATATATATATATATATATATATATATATATATATATATAATAATAAAAATAATATATATATATATATATATATATATATATATATATATATATATATATATATATATATATATATATATATATATATATATATAACTAAACGAATACCATATAGGGTAAATGCACAGCAGGTTGGCGTACATGCATGGCAGACCGCTCGCTTCAAATGCGCGCTGCGCGCGAGCGGTGCCGTATAACACCGCTCGCGCGCAGCGCGCATTAGAAGCGAGCGCTTCAGCGAGCGGTCTGCCATGCATGTACGCCAACCTGCTGTGCATTTACCCTATGGTATTCGTTTAGTAAAAAATTAAAAAATAAATAAATATATATACGCAATTATCTTAAAAAAAAAAAAAAAAAAATTATGCAAATTTTTTTTAAAAAATATTATGTTACTCTTTAGTTTAAATAAAACATTTAAGTTAATATATACGTAATTATCAAAAAATATTTCATTTTTTAAAATATTTTATGTAAATGTAGCCGAAGTCAAAGTTTTTTTTACGTTTTCGAACAAAATATATTTATATATGGGTAACAAAGATATCCGAAAACGTACGATTATCGGAAAAATAATCGATATCTGATAGGATTACCCCTTTCCAAACTATTACCAAATGATGTAATCAATATCAAAAAACCGTATATGGAAATATAAAATAAAATATGAGCGACAAATGAGATGTTTGTTTAAAAGACTTCGGACATAACCATCATTTTTTAAAATTATTGGAGCAACTGGAGTAAATTAAAGATGCGAATCTTTTAAATATTTTAGATTTAAAGATTTTTTTTTTAATAAAATCCCGTTAAATAAGGCACATAATAAATTTTGTATAAATTATATTTGGGCAAAAGGTTGATAAAAGCTTATCTCTCCAAGCTTTGTTTGTATCACGTGACTATTTAATATTAATGGGAGAAATTTCTATCTTTATATCTTACCGGAAATCTTAATGCATTATGATTGAAAATGGGACACTCATGGAACTTTTCGCTTCAATATTCTCAATAATATTTGCCGTAGAACGCAATCATGTTTCCGAAATGTTTCCTAGTCCGCACTAAGATTAAGAGACAAATATGGACTTGGATACTCTCATGAAATTCATATATTAATTTAATGGAATGTCACAAGCATCCCTATAATATATGCCTAGTCCGTACTAAGGTTAAGAGACGAATATGGACTTGGATGTGCCCATGAAATTCATGTATTAATTTAATGGAATGCCACAAGCAGTCCCATAATATATTCAGAATTTGCACCAATTATTACTCGTACTTTCACTTATTAAACTATAATAAAAGGGAAGAAAATTAAAAGGTTTCTTGCTGTATGCTTGTTTGCAATTTGATCAAACAAAATTAGGTCTGCAACAGAACCAGAAATCGAAGGTTAGGCTCTTTTATAGCGAGTAGGCTCAGGCCACTCCCACCCGGACCTTACCTAATTGATGCAACTATTTAGCGAAGTTATTAATAATAATAATAATAATAATAATAATAATAATAATAATAATAATAATAATAATAATAATAATAATAATAATAATAATAATAATAATAATAATCATAA
Source organism: Trachelipus rathkii (assembly GCA_015478945.1). NCBI lineage: Eukaryota > Metazoa > Arthropoda > Malacostraca > Isopoda > Trachelipodidae > Trachelipus > Trachelipus rathkii. Next base: position 35,501 of record JABUQX010101383.1, on the reverse strand, counting down.
TAAAAATAATAATAATAATAATAATAATAATAATAATAATAATAATAATAATAATAATAATAATAATAATTATTATTATTATAATATAATTATTATAATATAATTATTATAATATAATTATTATAATTATAATTATAATTATAATTATAATTATAATTATAATTATAATTATAATTATAATTATAATTATAATTATAATTATAATTATAATTAATAATTAATAATAATAATAATAATAATAATAATAATAATAATAATAATAATAATAATAATAATAATAATAATAATAATAATAATAGATAATAATAATTGTTATTATTATTATTATTATTATTATTATTATTATTATTATTATGTATTTTTATTATTATTATTATTATTATTATTATTATTAATTATTATTTATTAATATTATTTCCGAGTAGTAAATGTCAAATGCAGACACTTAGTTGCTTATTTATAAAATAGAAATAGTGTTTAAACGAATTTCAAGACAATATATATATATATATATATATATATATATATATATATATATATATATATATATATATATATATATATATATATATATATATATATATATATATATATATATATATATATATATATATATTAGTTGTTTCTGTTAGAATTTATGGGATTGAGAGGCAAACTAAAGTGTGTTTACTGTGTTAATTAAATCCTGAAACAATGTTTAAATTGTATTCTTGTATTTCATTTTATTGTGAAGCTTCATTTTATTCATTTATTCATTTTATAATTTATTCATTTTTATTGTATTTATTTATTTCATTTCATTTTATTGTTTTTAACGAGAAAATGAAATAGGCTAAATAACGGTTAAGAATATTATATTTACTTGTTTGTGAACGATGGTTTCTTTTTAATTTAAATTATGCGAAAAAAACAGAGGGTTGGGTTAAGGATTGGTTAGGTATGGGACCAAACCCTGACATTATACCATACACTTACTCAGTTGCTCTTTTTAAGCAAAATATATCCACTGACGAATCCTTATAATCTGAAAAGATTAAGTCTACCAAATAAAAAAAAAAAAAAAAAACAAAAAAAAAAAAATGTTATAGAGTGTTTATTTTTGAGTGTTTATTTACTGAAATTTGTACCATGAATTTACTCCTTCAGAATTATTTTATTGTCAAAATGAAACTCATTAACTAAAAATCACAACAGCAGCAAAAGAATAATTGGCTTCAATCAATTTTATTGACCTTGACACAATAATTATAAATAGAGTCATTAATTTTATCTCTTTTGTTTTGATTCTATGATTAATTGTAGAGATCGATATCTTTCCTGAAACAGAAAAGATGCCAAGTAAATTAATTGTAGCAATAACTCGAAAGCAAATGAAGAGTGCTTTATATATATATATATATATATATATATATATATATATATATATATATATATATATATATATATATATATATATATATATATATATATATATATATATATATATATATATATATATATATATATATATATATATATATATATATATATTTTACAATTAACACCACCGCTCACTGGCAGAGCCCTATTCAAGGAAGGGGTGTGCTCAATTTACATCTGAGTAGGAGGAAACTAAACCTAAGGAGAGAATAGCTCACATCCTATATTTCTTAAGGCCTGGTTTGCCTCTATCTCAATTGGAGATGAGAGAAAGATGTCTGCAACTTCAGTTATGTTTGATACATTATTTATTTATTCCCTTTAGGTGCCAATAAACATAACTAGTTATTATCTTTAACTTTTCTTTAAATTCTCTAAAATTTATCGAAATTAGGGTTGCTGGTATCAAAATTATCAACTTTTATATGACCATTTCTGTCATCACTTCCAGTTTCTACAATATTAATAAAGTCAAATAAACTTTTGGTCGTAGCAGCACCATCTTATTTCGTTGTAGAATCCTATTTTCCTTTATCAGAGGAGCATTCTTTCAACACTTTCTAATCACTTTCTGAACAGATTTGTCCAGAGTTCTCAAAACTTTCAGAACAACTTAACTCTGGAACTTTATCTGAAAAATCTCTTAGGAATTTCCAACAGCTTATTCAATCACAGCAGATTTTTCCTTCGATTTTGTTGAAAAAAAAAGAAAGAATTTATTTGCCTTCTTAATGTTCAAATATTTTCCAAGTGAAATAAGAAATTGGTGCTACTAAGTATTATATATATATATATATATATATATATATATATATATATATATATATATATATATATATATATATATATATATATATATATATATATATATATATATATATATATATATATATATATATATACTATATATATATATATATATATATATATATATAAAATATATTTATCTTATTTTTATATATATATATATATATATATATATATATATATATATATATATATATATATATATATATATATATATATATATATATATATATATATATATATATATATATATATATATATATATATATATATATATATATATTTATTTAATACTAAATAAAATCATCTACCTACGACAAAGTAGTTAACTAATTATTATAATATATATATATATATATATATATATATATATATATATATATATATATATATATATATATATATATATATATATATATATATATATATATATATATATATATATATATATATATAAAATAATAGTCTGGGGGTTGAGGGTTCAGAAATTATTCAGCGATCAAAATTTTGATGGCTTGAGTCTTTTAATTTTAATTTTTGATAATAATTAAAGTAATAATCAAAGAAAATTAAGAGTATATATTAATAGAAATGAGGAAACATATTTGTGGTCCGTGAAGATTTCTTAGGTTAAGTGGCTGTTGAAAGCATTGAATGAGAATCTATCTGAGGCAATACTACAAAGGCCAAAATAAATAGTAACTTCTGATTGGACAACGATATGATGGTGCAGAAGCAATGAAGAAAAGTTTTAGAGGTGTTTAAGCTGTCGAAA
>JABUQX010101383.1:15000-27500 GCA_015478945.1 Trachelipus rathkii | reverse complement strand
CCAGAGGGGTCAAGGATAAAGATCCAAGTCTGGTGATAGATCGTGCGCACCAAATCACGAACGAGTGATGCGGTTTACACCCCTTCAACACAGATGACGCCAGGTGCCCCTCCCATAAGGAAGGGTGTTATCGGTGTTCATCTACCTCTCTGGCAAAAAAAGAAAGATAGAAACTATGGTGGAGGATGTGGATTGAAAACAAAAAACAGAAAATTAATATGAAAAATGAGTGGAAAGGATGACGGTTGAAAGATTACATATTCACAACAAATGCACATATTAGTGCTGGGGCCGGAGGGATGCACGAAGTCTCCTTAGTATTGGTTCTTATCACTATGCCATGCTCTAGGTTTTTATAACACCATAATAAGAATCAAAAGCCCCTTAAGGGATATATATATATTATATATATTATATTATATATATATAATATATATATAGTATATATATATATATATATAAAATATATATAATATTATATAGATATATATATTATATATATAATATATATATATATATATATATATATATATATATATATACTACTCGTCAAAATTAACACACCACTGGCTCATATGTCGTTAACAGGTTAGAGAAAGGATCAGAACGCTGTGCAATTTTATTATGCAAATACCATAGCATCAAGGACACAGTATACCGCGCTGTAATAGTGTTGGGTGTGGTATCGGGCCTGTCATCGCTAAAATTAAGATAAATGACAAACCACGTTAATCCAGCTTTAGCGATTGGGGAAAGGTTATGGCATGCTGAATAGTTGGTCCATTCAGGTGTGAATTTAGACACTACAACCAAGAAAAGGATTCCGCGTCGACCAACGCATGGTGAGTGTGTACAGATTTCCACAATCTGGCCGAGGGTACGGGTACCGTGAACTCGGTCGCGGTTTGGTGTAGCGCACACAGCCATTGCACGGGTCATGCAGCGGTACTACGAGATCTAGGAGAGCGCAAGGCCTCTGGGTCTGGGCAGGCCACGCGCCGCGACTGGCGTTGAAGAACGTTTTATGCGTAAGCTGGCCGTAAGAGACAGACATAAAACAGCAAGGCACCTTCAAATACAGCTGCTGAAGCCACATGGGGCCCGTGTGAGTGATAATACAATACGTCGACGCCTCGCGAAATATAATTTAAGGCTACAGAGGCCGGCCATAATATCACGACACACCAGGGAGCATCGGCGGGCTAGACTAACATTTGCCCGGGAACTCCTACGTTGGACCGTCGGCGATTGGGCGAATGTGCTGTTTATGAATGTGTCCAGAGTCAGTCTTTTCACCTCCGATTGGCCATCTAGAGTCTAGCGATGATCTAATGAGAGGTACGAGCAATGTAATATGCGGGAGGTATTGCTATTTGGAAGTGGATCTCTCATAGTCTGGGAAAGCATATCTTTAACGGGTCGTACGGAGTTGCTTGTCCTAGGTGGCGATTCTCTAATCGCCGTACCGTATGTCGCAGACATCCTTGACCCTTATTTCGTGCCATATGCCGCCTACATCGGTGACGGATTCGTCCTAATATATGATAACGCAAGACCTTACAAGGCCAGATGCGTCACCGAATAATTAACGATGGTAAAAATCTGAACATTGGATTGAGTCAGCATACAGTTCCGACCTAAACCTAATTGAACGTGTATGGGACATGTTGAAACGGCGGTTGCGACAGCTGCAACCACCGCCAGGAACCCTCCGGGAGCTGCAGCAGGCGGTGCGTGAAGTGTTGGATCAGATTTCAGTGGAGAACATTTAGCATTTAATTGAGAGTATGAAACGACGGTGCCAAGCTGTCACCCGTACAAGAGTTGGTTATACACTTTGTTGTGTAACACCATCCACACACGAACCCTTCCCCGTGATAACGTCCCACATTGGAGGAAACGCATCGGCCACATATATTACCCATTCGCAGGCCCCCAGGGGATTCCTAGGGCACCTCGACAATCTTACCACTGTACAATATGTCTCCAATGCTATGTTACTTGCATTTAAATGTTACACAGCCTTATATTCCTTTCTGTAACCTGTTAACGTCATATGAGCTAGTGGTGTGTTAATTTTGACGAGTAGTATATATATATATATATATATATATATATATATATATATATATATATATATAATTATATATTATATATATATATATATATCCAATATATATATATAGTATTATATATATATATATATATATATATATATATATATGCTGTGGAGAAAACAACTACCAATAGCGTCCCGCAGATGACGAATTAAAGGAAACACTGCTTGCTTTTTATGACGAATGAAGGGGAAACACTGCTTGCTTTTTATAATTTATTATGTATGATAAGCAAATTTGGTTAATCAAATGTCTTACCAAACCCCATCAGGCAAACCTGACAAGATATTATCCACCCAACCTAAATGTACTAGAGAAAACATCAATTTTCCTAATTCCATAGAGCGAACGGGTCCTTGGGCGGAGTAACTCGTGAATCACTTGTCTGAAAGAGGTTGCGGCCAAACTAAAGAAGTTACCCGCATGATATCTCGAAAACTAAGATAGGTACAAGAAAACTGATAACATATATGGAATCAGCGTATGAAATTTGTATGGAAAATGAAATTTTTTTTTTTTTTTTTAATTTTTTTTATAGCTCCAAAACTACGATAGGTAGAAGAAAACTAACATATATGGAATCAGCGTATAATTTTTTTTAGGGGGCTCGAGCCGACGGTGGGACAGAGGGGGGGACGTTTTCCATACCCCGTAGGGGAGGGGCGGAGGAACCCCCGCGACACCCAAATACCAAAGAGTGGGGGTTCCGGAGACCCTGCCCGAAGGGGGGGAAATAGTCCTACCCCGTCGTCCCCAGGAGGCCGAGAGACCCCGACTTTTTGCATCTTTGCGGTTCACCCTGGGGTATTCCTTTAGTTTAAAAAAAAATATATTTTTTCATACATATTTCATACGCTGATTCTAAATATGTTATTAGTTTTCTTGTACCTATCGTAGTTTTGGAGATATAAATTTTTTTTTTTTTTCCATTTTCCATACAAATTTCATACGCTGATTCCATATATGTTATCAGTTTTCTTGTACCTATCTTAGTTTTCGAGATATCATGCGGGTAACTTCTTTAGTTTCACCGAGGTTGCTTCTGGGCAATGAATCCGACAATTTTAAACCGCAGAGCCTTTTTTCAACAGAGGGAAGGGAATGGGAGGGGAGGGGAACGAACTCAAAATTTAATTGGAACATTTTGAGATTGTGTAGAATAAAGAGGAAAAGGGAAAGCTCGATTGAATTAAAGAATGTACACATATTAATATCAAAGGAAGCAAGGATACTCTAGAGAAAGGAGTATGTTTACTTATTCACAACAATATGCAAAACCACGTATTGAAAATAGAGGGAATATCAAATCTCATCATTAAATTATTTAGGCTTAAGCACCAACTTCAAGTCATACAGAAGAAGAACTGAAACACTTTTATGAGATGACCACCGACGCACACACTTTCATGAATATTATTTCAGCAGAAAAAATCATACACGACTTTAATGTCAAAATGGAAAGTCAAAATTACAACACTAAAACAGTGGAAATTTTTTTGCCAATGTATGAAATGAACGAGGTGTTTGGATGATAGAATTTGCTGAAGGGTTGAGACTATTTTAATGAATTCATTTTAAGAGAAAAAAAGATGAACTTAAAAAGGTCCTAATGGTACAAAGAATGATATCGATTACGCCATGATTAGCAATATAATATATTACAAGATATGGCAATACTGGATTTGATACAGTGAGTGATCACCGTATGGAAAGGGGTAAATTTTAATTATAGACCTAAAATGGGAAAGTGCAAACCTTAGATTAATTAGAATTAAAATTAAACGAGCATATCAACAAAATTATAATTTATAGTAGTCTGTGTTCAACGTTGTGCAACTAGGACCCTACAAACTAAAATTTAATGATATCTGAAAAACACACTAATAAATAAAAGGAAAACTTTGATTAATATGGAATCCTTAAACAAAGAATAAACAAAGTTATAAGCAAGAGGAGATACAAAAAGAAACAACGGATAAGGACAAGGTCCAATATTTGCTATGAGGCTTTCATGTTTTAGCCCCATATTGGAAATGGACGCATTTCTTAATTTTCAGGCAATTTATACCAAATAAAAAGCAAACTGCAGTTTTTCCTGACCTCTAAAACGTCTGTTTCAGGTATTTTTCTGTGTCTATATTTGTTTGGTTTATATTTTCATTTTTTGAAAACCTATGTTTTTGACATTTTTCGATTCACCTGGTACAATTTTTTTCAAAATGACTTAAAACTCGAACTATACAAAGATGGGGCTTTTATCTAAAGAACACTAGAAACGAAATATTGATATTTGACCCCAGATCTCAACTTTATTTGGTTTTGAAGATGAAAAATTGCTATAATTTTTTTCTGGTCATTCGATCAAAATGAAATTTTCAGGGCATTTGTACAAAGTCGGGGGAGATACGCAATTTTCATTTAGATCATGTTTTGTATATGATGTAGTTCGGCCTCTGTCCATGGAACAAATTTTCCAAAAAAAAATCTTTGAGAAATTTTTTTAAAAAAATTGTTTTTTTGAGTATACAAAAAAATAATCTAAATAATAAAAGGTGTATCTTCCATGACTATATACGCTCTGAAAATTTGATGTTGATTGGATGAGTAGAAAAAAAATATCTCAATATTTCACTTTTTCAAAAGTGAAATATTGAAATATTTTTTTCTACTTATCCGATCAACATCAAATTTTCAGAGCGTATACTGTATATTATATAGGGTTAGCCGACGCACCAGGTGCGGTGCGGTGCGGTGCGTGGTGCGCACATTTTGGTGCAGTGCTGTGTGCCACACAAATCCAGTGTGCCGGTGCAGTGCAATTTTTAAAATATAGAGTCCGTAGTCCGGAGCGCATTGAAACATAGAGGTGCGGTGTGGTGCGACAAAAATGACCTTTGGTGCGATGCGGTGCATGATGCGCTTACCCTTGTGCGGTGTGGTAAGCAAAATCCGGTGCTTGTCCAACCTTAGTATAGTCGTGGAAGATACACCTTTTTTATTTAGATAATTTTTTTGTATACTCCAAAAAAAAAAGTACATTAATATCCCCCCAAAATTTTTTATTAAAATTTGTTTCATGGACAGAGGCCAAACTACAGCATATACAAAAAAATTATCTAAATAAATGCCCTGAAAATTTCATTTTGATCGAATGATCAGAAAAAAGACTATCTCAATTTTTCATTTTCAAAGCCAAATAAAGTAGGGTTTGAAATTCGACCATTGCTGGAATCTGGGGTCAAAAATCAATATTTCGCTTCATGCGTTCTTTAGGTAATAGACTCATCTTTGTATAATTCAAGTTTGAAGTCATTTCGAAAAAAATTGTAGGTGAATCGAAAAATGTCAAAAACATGGGTTTTCAAAAAATGAAAATACAAACCAAACCAATATAGACAAAAAAAAACACCTGAAACAGACGTTTAAGATGTCAGAAAAATCTGCAATTTGCTTTTCATTTCGTCAAATTCGCCTGAATGTTAAGAAAATTATGACCATTTCCAATTTGGTGCTAAAACTGAACCAGCCAAAAGCAAAAATCGAACCTTCCACAATAACAACATGCATTCAGCTGAAAATAAATAATCAGTAAGAAAAGCAATAAAAATAAAAATGGTATCAAAATTACAAAAAGAAAATTAATTATAACGAGAGGAGAAAATTTTTATGTACAGTTGCCGGGGAGTGCTGATGATAAGCGACATTATAATTCCAATGATATTCATGTCCCTTATACAACTAGTACCAAAACTAAAAATATGTGATTAAACTCATGAAAAGAGCAAAGTTACAAAGTAAAGACGGAATGTGAATCAACATACTAAAAGATGGCTAGAAAGAATCTAATATTCTTGTAACAGGACTACACAGTAAATGTTTGAAGAATACAAAATTCCTGACAAATGAGCAAATACAAACGTCATACTTCTGAATATAAAATGAGATAAAGAAGATCTATAAAATTACCAGAGGTGGGCACCCGCATTTTTTTTTGGACATTCCGCAGTTGGAAATATCGCAACTTTTTTCTGCTTCGTCAGTCCTCTATCGCAATTCCGCAACTTTTTCTGCTTCGCCAGTCCGCAATTGCAAATCCGATGATTATATCGCTAATAAATGTTATTATTTCCACCAATGAAGTCTGCAACAGTCCGCTAAACATTTATTGGTAGTTAGAAACATAATTTCTAATAAAATTACCTTACAATTTATATATTTATTTAATTTTTATATTTTAATATTATTTTCAAATTTAGCAAATTAACAAGTTTTATAACAATTGGTTATATATATATATATATATATATATATATATATTATATATATATTATATATATATTATATATATATTATATATATATATATAATATATATATATCTATATATATAATATATATATAGTATATATATATATATATATATATATATATATGGAGAATGGAAGAGAGTGGAGGGTGCCCTACTTATTTAAGATAATTGGTAGAGAGTTTGGCAGGGTGGTGTGTAAGAGGAGGGATTTGAAAGTAAAACGTAGATAAGAGTAAGGTTATGATTGTGAATAAGGACAGTCTCTTTGGTGAGTTTAGTTTTAGATGGTAGCAGCTGGAACAATGTCTGAATTTAAATTTTAGGATATATGTTGGATGAGAAGGGGAACGGATGATGCAGAGTGTAGTAGGAAAGTTTTTGAAGGAAGGAAGGTGGCTGATGGCAATTAAATCCATGGTGGATGTAAAGGGACCAAGTCCTGAGTGCGCTAGGGTCTTACATGAGGGTATGTTGTTATCCTGTGTTACTGTAAAGTAGTGAGACATATGGTCTGGAATAAGAGGTATAGATCTAAAGTACAATGTGTTCAGATGGACAATCTTAGGGGCATATTAGGTGTGAGAAGAATTGATAAAATGAGGAATGAAAGTATTAGAGAGTTGTGTGGTGTGAAGAAAGGAGTAAATGAGAGAATAAATGAAAGTACGTTGAGATGGTTTGGTCACGTGGAAAGGATGAATGATAGTCGGTTGGTTAAGGGGATGTATAGTGGCGAGTGTGTTGAGAATTGACCGGCTGGGAGACCGAAGAAAAAGTGGATTGAGTCAGTAAAAGAATGCCTGGAGGAGAGCAATATGAGTTTGGCAGAGGTGAAAAGAAATGTGCATAATAGGAATGAATGGTGGGGTATTGTGAGGGGAAATGGTTGTGGCCCACCTGGGTAGTATTGAAGTATTGTAAAGACAAATGTGTGCAAGTATCCACTGTGATATAGACCAGTAGCCGTACGGACTCCAATTTCTTATTTGACTACCAATTAAGTATTTCTATAATACGAATAGAAATATTGCAGCGCACATCCACGTCAGAACTTCAAAAAGCTACAATGATGAAGGAGCGGCAATGACAGCTTTCAACCGGCGCTGTCACAGGGGGTGAACTATAGTTGGGGATTTTGTAACAGGATCAAACTACAGTACCCCCCCCCCTTCAGCGGAGTAGGTGGTAGATAAATCAGTCGATATAGTATCTCAACCAATTAATCTGTCGCCCACTTCGCGTTCTACTCGCTGTTCCCGAAGGAGCCAGAGCAGAACAAAGACTAACCTAAGGGGAAGACGCCTATGACGGCGACATTGCAGTTGAAGCAGGTTGCACAGTGAAAAAAATAGGAACAAGAACAGGAATACTAGAGCTGAGGTGATTCCTGAAGCTCATGATGGAGTACTTATTGGTAGTTGTACAGGAGCCTGAACCGTAGGTAGTGCTGGAGCCAGAACAGGTGCCTGTGTCAGAGTTGGTAGTAAAGGCGGAGTTGGGGATGAGGGTGAAGGTGGGGGTGGTGGTAGTGGTGAAGTAGAAGGTAAAGATGGAGGTGGAGAGGTAGATGTTGGAAAAGCTGGTTGAAGAAGAGAAACTGGAATAGTGTGAATAAAAAGATCGGAATCCGGGGTGTCAGGAGGATTCGCCTGAAAATAAACGGGCTTGAGCAGGTCGATAGAAACGCCCTCTGTGCAAGAAGGACGTTGATGGTGAAGAATTTCTTCTTCCGAAGTACAACCGGGTCGTACTTGGGCTGGAGAGAGGTGCGGTGCGAATCATGCCTCACGAAAACGCAGGTACATGATGAAGATCCTTCGGGATGAAGGAATGTACCTTTTGATGCCGTGAAGGTGTGGGTGTCCACGACTCAGCATAGTGTATCAAGCGGGTGAGATAGGAAAGAGGATCAGAGAAGGTAGGAGGAGAAGATTTAGAAAAGAATTCCCCAGGCAAGCGCAAAGGTGAACCATAATGAGTTCAGCTGCAGAGCACTGAAGATACTCCTTAATAACCATGCGCATACTATGAGCTTCAGTCCAGCGCTATGGTCGAGATTGTATTGCCAGGGACGTCCCGAGTTGGCGGTGAAATCTTTCTGCGATTCCGTTGGCTATAGGATGATAACCCATGGTGCGAATTTTCTCTGTACCAAGAAAAAGCATCAAATCCCTCCAGAGAAAATATTTGAAGGGTCTACCCTGGTCTGAAGTGACAGAGAGTGGAACACCGAACCGCGAAACCCAGTGAGCCAGGAAAGCCTTCGCTTTAGATTCCGCTGTAGCTGCAGAAAGAGGAATAGCTTCCGTTCATCGAGTGAAACGATCGATACATGTAAGAATGCACCGGTGACCGTCAGAGGGAGGGAGAGATCCATCGATGTTGATGTGGACTCTCTCGAAACGTTCACCAGGCGGAAAGAAGGTCCCTATAGGATCCTTGGCGTGCCTCTGAATCTTTAAACGTTGAAGGGACAGAAATTTACAAGTCCACTTTTTCACTTCAGTATTAACGTTGGGTCCCAAGAAACGAGCTGTAACATGCTATTGTGAGACCGCTATACCGGGGTGAGAAAGGGAATGAAGGGAGGTGAATACCTGTTTTCGAAAAGAAGAAGGTACGAATGAGCGAGAATGTCCTGTTGTCATATCACAAATGAGATTCTTTTGAATGCCAGGGAGCAAGAATCACTGCAGCTGAAGCGAAAAATCTTGTGAAAGAGCTGGATCTTCCGACGCCTGGCTGGTTGCCATGTCGTCATAGTTGAGAGAAGGTAGAGCAGACAGAGCATTGACCTCGATGCGTGAGAGTGCATCAGCGGTGAGGTTGTCTACTCCAGAGATGTGCCGTAGATCAGTTGTAAATTGCGATACATACTCTAAATGACTAGCTTCTCTGGGCGAGTGCTTTTTATGTCGGGATGCCATCGCAAAGGTGATTGGCTTGTGATCTGTGAGAATGTGGAACTCGCGGCCTTCCAGAAAGTACCGGAAGTGACGAACCACGAGGTAAATTGCAGAAGCTCACTGCCCAAAACGCTATAACAAGTATCTACAGGTTGCAACTAACGAGAGACAAAGCAACAAGTTCCCACAAACCTTTCAGAAATTGTTGGAGGACACCCCTGACCACGAAATCTGAAGCATTTACCAGAAGGCGTGTGGGAGCTGAGTCCAGAGGATGGACTAGCAGAATGGCGGAAGCCAAGGCCTTCTCGGCGAAGTCAAAAGTTGCGCGGGCTTCTTCCGTCCGCTCCACCTTAGTGAACCTACCCCTCTTTTTCGGGCGAAGAAGAATTAAGATAGGACCGAGAAGTGCAGCAGCTGACTGCAGATAACGATGGCAAAAATTCCCCATCTCCAAAAACTGGCGAAGCTGTTTTTGGTTGTCCGGCAATGGGAATGCACGGATGACAATCACACGATTTTCGAGGGGGCTAGCGCTATCTGCAGAAACTATGCGCCCAAGAATAGTAAGAGTTGAGAAGCCGAGAACTGGCTTCATCTGGTTGATACGAATGCGAATCGCTCAACCTCGTGAAGACAGCGCGAAGATGCTCCTGATGCTCCTCAAGAATGCGGCCAGCTGTCGGCAGCTGTGAGGGGCCGTCATCCAGTAAGTCCATTGAGAAAGAAGGACCTCGGAGTATCGTGTAAATAAACCGCTGCGAACGACTGTGCAGCGTCTTCAGACCAAAATGGCACCTGAGGACTCGAAAAGGACGAAGGGAGTGCATGACTGCGGCTTTGCGGAATGTCTCAGGTGCGACAGGCAGCTGAGGTAAGCCTGAAAGAGATTCAATTCTTTTGATAAAAGGATGGTTGTCCATCTAAATGGAAAGTAAAAGATTTGGCATGTTGTGCACGGAATAATGGTCCATTATTGTAGAGGGTTGGAGAGCCCTAAAATCGCCAACAAGGTCTCCAGTCGCCTGTGGATTCCTTAAGGGGACCACGTGCTAAGGTAGTTAACCACTGCAAATGTTTCAAATTCAGCCTTTGGTTTCTTTGAGCGTCTCCCGGCCGAAACGGCGAGCATGGGCAAAGGTTGCTGGAGCCGTGGTCTCTATATGGTGGGAGAACTATATGCTTGGGGAAAAAGTGGAAGAGCAGGGTGTAGAAAAGAGGAAAAAGTGCTCCTCCTGCGGAGGCATAAAGCCAAGGCGAAAGGAGTGGTGGGGGTGCAACCGTGGCAAATGATTCAAGAGCAGAAGAAATGAGTGAACCTGAGAAAAAAGTTTGGTGGTGCCGATCCATCCAAACACTTGCCTCCTGAAATTCTTTTAGAAGTTTGAAATGTGAAAAGAATTTCTGTCCCAGGATGGTCTGTGTAACGTCAGAAAGAGACAATACCCACCGAATTCTGTCCTGAGGGCTGAGAGACAGGTCCAATGACCTAACGCTTCCGTAACATGGCATAGAGGAAGCCATGGCCGCGTGAAGCTTGCGATAGGAGAGAGGAGTAGCGAGGGCTGTGTTGAAGATCCTGTGGGAAAAGAGAGACTTCAGCGCCGGTGTCGATGCAGGTAAGAGCGCCTCGTTGGTGTGATCGCACAGCCTTCAAGAGCGAAGGAACCTGTGAAAAAGATAGGCCATTGTCCTCGGTAGCTCCTACATAGAACCGGCCGGAGTGTTTCCCTGAAGAACATGGGGAGGGACACCTTTTGGCTTGGTTGCCAAAAGTGTGGTGGTAGTAGCAAAACCCGTTCGGGTATGAGCTTCTACCAGAAGGAGGGAGATCTCCTACGAGAGGAAACCGTCCGCTGGGCGGCGAAATAAACGGTGGAAGTGGTTGAACTGGACTTCACCTGAAGAAGCCAGCGCGTGAGCCTTGCCAGTAAGGTCGTGCAATAGCCTCACGTCCAAGCAGACAACATGGCCTCTGCAGGGCAGGTTGTCCGGGAGGAATACTTCCTTCAGTTGGGGGAACAATTGGCGCAACGGGGAAGCGTGGAAGGAACGGGAAGCGTAAGGAAAGCTGGAGGGACAAAAACAGCGGATATCTAAGGTGTATGAGTCCTCAGCATTATATCTTCCTTTTCTGTGACAACTTTGAGACTTAAGGCGGATGATTTGGTTTTGTGTGGTGAATCTGAAGCAGAGTTTGAGGGATTGTAGAGAGGATTTGGCAGGGTGTGTAAAAGGAGGGGTTTGAAAGTAAATGTAGATAAGAATAAGGTTATGGTTGTGAGTGACGACAGTTCTCGTTGTGAAGTTATGTTAGATGGTGAGCAAACTGGAACAGTGTTCTGAGTTTAAAATATTTTTTAGTATATATGTTGGATGAAAAGGAACGATGATGCGAAGTGTAGTAGGAAAAGTTGTGAATGCAGGAAGGTGGCTCAGCTGCAATTAAATCGTTGGTGGATGTGAAGGAACTAAGTCTTGAGTGCGATAGGGTCTTACATGAGGGTGTGTTGTTACCTGTATTAATGTACAGTAGTGAGACTATGATGCCGGAATAAGAGGCATAGATCTAAAGTAAACAATGTGTTCAGATGGACAATCTAGGGGCGTGTTAGGTGTGAGAGAATTGATAAAATGAGGAATGAACGAATTAGAGAGTTGTGTGGTGTGAAGAAAGATAAATGAGATAATAAATGGAAAGTACGTGGGAGATTGTTTTGCGTCATGTGGAAATTTTGGGTATGATAGTCGGTTGGTTAAGCGATGTATAGTGGTGAGTGTGCTGGAAAGTCGACGACTGAGAGATCAAAGAAAAAAGTGGATTGAGTCGTCAGTGAAAGAATGCCTGGAGGAGATAAATGTGAGTTAAAATAGAAGAGGCAAGAAGAAAGGTTCATAATAGGAGTGAATGGCAGTGTTCTGGGAAGGGGTATGTTTGATGTGGCCCCCTGGCCAAGGGATGAATCCACACTGACGAGATGCCATTGTGAGGGTTCGTCGCTGTCCCGTTGAAGGCTCTTAGGGTTCAGATTTTATGACTGCGACGAGTTCTCACTAAAAGGTATAAAGGGGGCGGTAAGGCTGGCTTTCTTTTTCGACTTGTGTCATATTCTTCTACTACTTTTCTGTTTCGGTGGCATGTCACGCCACCTTATAACCCCAGTCCTTG
>JABUQX010101383.1:0-12500 GCA_015478945.1 Trachelipus rathkii | reverse complement strand
CCTAAGGGAAATTTTTTTATATATATTTTTTCACACACTTATTTCATTTACGGAAAATTTTCCGTGTTTAATTAAAAGTTTGAGGTGTCTTATTTATTAGCTATAAAATATGTATATAATTTTTTTTTTTATTTAAAACCACGAAAGGTAAACCAAGGAACGTGATAAAATTAAGAAGAAAGCTGTCATCTTAATGTAAAAAAATACTAATTCATTTGATGTCCGTTAATTTCTGAAATAATTTACTGCAGGAAGTTGTTGATTGTGACTCACTTGAAGTATTTAAGAGAGGATTAGATAGGTAAATAGATCTTGTGGGTATCATTTAGTGTTTCATGACTAAGCTTATTAATAAAAGAATATGATGTTACAATAAAGTGACCATAGTCCCGCTTTTAGGCGGGACAGTCCCGCTTTTTTCGACCCTGTCCCGCTTCTTTAAAATAGCAAAAAATGTCCCGCTTTTTTTTGAGAAGTCCCGCTTTTTCCAGAGATCCCGTTATTTTTTCCTTTTCAATAATTATAATTAATTTTAATATAAAATTACACGTAACACACTAACACAATAATAGTGTGTGAATATATTATATATATATTATATATATATATATATATATATATATATATATATATATATATATATATATAATATATATATATTATATATATATATATATATATATATATATATATATATAATATATATATGGTAATACGTAGACAGCGACCACACATTTTGACCACAAAAATTTCTAAGTTCAGAAAATTAAGTTTAGTTAAGTTTTTAAGAAAATTCTTTAGTGGCAAGCTTCTGGAATTATGCCAGAAGCTTGCCACTAAACAATTTTATTAAAAAACCTAACTTAAATTAACTTTTCTGAACTTAGAAATTTTTGAACTTAAGAAATTTTCGGTCTCAAAATGTGTGGGTCGCTGTCTACAATTATTACCTATTATATATATATATATTATATATATATATATAATATATATATATATAATTATATAGATATATAATATATATATATATATTGGAAAAAGAGTAAAAATGCGGAAAGACTTGATGCCGGAGGACTGATGAAACATGTTTAATTTTAATTTTTTTTAGGGGGTTCGAAATACTTTCGGAAATGTTTCAAAAGAATGACACCTACTTCGAAGGATCTAGAAATTAGTGCTGCAGAAGGTTTGTGGGCGTACCATACTGAGAGAGAAAATCAAAGTTTTAGATCTGCAGATTGCGCTAGTAAGATTTTTAAGACAACCTTTGAGCCAAATTTTTCTTGTGCTAGAACAAAGTGCGAAACAATTGTTTTAAATGTTTTTATGCTCCATATGCTGAGGCAGAACTACGACAACAAATAAAAGATGCCCACTGTATAACACTTTTAACCGATGAGAGCAATCATGGATACATAAAACTGTTTCCCGTTATGGTTCGTTTTCCAGCCATACGTAGGAGTTCAGGTAAAGCCCTTCACCTTCAATCTCTCCCTCAGAGACCTCTGACATAGTCGTAAATTATTTCATAAATTAATTAAAATTAGGGATTTACCACAAAAAAGTAGTTTGTTTTTGTGGTGATAACACAATTGTAATTTTGGGGCCCATGCAAGAAAAGGAGTAAATAACATTTTAGAAAGCTTCATTGGGCAGGTTAATGCGAATAGATGTCTCGCTCATATTCTGCATACGCAGTGTAATGTGTAGCTATTGCCCCCTGTGGAGGTTGAAGCTGTTAATTGTAAAAAATATATTCGTATTTTTACATATTTATACCATTCGAGTAGAAGAGCTTAAGGAATTTTGCGATTTTTTAGTACAAACAGCTCCTTGGATACAGCCAAACAAGATGGCTTTCTTTAATGTCTGCTATCGAAAGAGTGCTGAAACTCTTTCCTGGACTGAAATCATACTTTGGTCAATCAGACAACAGTCCAGAAGTTTTGAAATATTTTTTGAAATCCCTTTGCGAATATGGCTTCGATTCCGTCATTCCCAGGCCAGCTTTCTTTCACAAAGCTGTTATGAGATGAAGGAGACAATATTTCAGCCGTAGAAGTATTGCTAGAAATATTCAATATGAAAGAAACATTACAGTCGAGAAAAGACCATTGTTTTACCACATTCGGTTCGAAGGCTACTTAGCAAGCTTGAAGAAAGGGAGTAAATTCTTCTGAGGTAAAGACCCTAAAGAAAATAGTTGTGGATTTTTATGTGATACTTGTTTGAAGTACTTGTATCAATGATTGGTCAGTTACATTTTTCAGATTTTGAATTTATGGATTGGATTTCGCCTAAGGAAAACCTTAAGGTTTGGTCACAAATTGAAAAAAAAAAATAAATTTTAGGTCAGAAAAAGAGGTTTTGACCTCAAGAATGATTCAGATTTGTTTGACGAAGTTTACGTGTTTGATCAAATATAGCGGCGATAAAATTAGACGAATGGAATGCTGTCGAATCTAGTAACAAGACAAACGGTGGGTGGAGTATATGTACTTTCCTAAGATCTTTAATATTTCTCATCAATATTTGTCGCATTAGTTCAATATATCTTTTCTCTTCCTGGAACAAATGCCTCCACAGAAATGCCGTTTTCTCATAAATATTGTAAATTAAGATTATATATATATATCTATATTATATATATATTATATATATATTATATATTATATATATAATATATATATATATATATTTATTATATTGCAAACAGGTAGCGTTGTTAAATTTAACCTTATATATATATATATATATATATAAATATATATATATATATATATTAAAATAATAATATATATATATATATATATATATTATATATATATACTATATAATATATATACTATATATATATATTAGTACCGTAAATACATATATATATAGTATATATAATAATATATAGTATATATATAGGCCTTATATATATATATATATATATATAATATATATATATATAATTATAATTATATATATATGATAATAATATGTTAGTGCTGTGTTTCCCAATTTTAACTACAAAAATCTGGTCACATTATGTTGACAAGTGTGTTTCAGACTACCCTTATTACTTTTTCTATATGAGATCTCAGGATAAACTATTTGCCAAGTTATGTTTGTCAATATCAAATTGTTTTTAATTCAATAGGTACCTGTAAGACGTAACCCGGAAAGGCCAGCGGGTCCGGAAGATTCCTCCAGTGTTTTGAGAGATTGTTGCTTTTGAGTGGCGGCCTGTCCTCATTCGACTTCTACTTTCTATGCATTATAATACTTATACTTTTCCTCAGTACTGAGCACGCTTATATTGCAGTCGCTCTGATCCTTCATCGTAGGTAGAGTAGTGCAGATAATGCTTTATCCTTGATTTATATAAAAAATCACAGGATATATATTCTAAAAAAATAATAAATAATGTGTTCAGCAATTTAGCAAAAGTCATGTCACTCATGTGGGTTTCGAAAGTAACACCTGTCACCTAGTATAGTGGGTGTTTTTGAGTGTGGGATGTCTTGGCCACAGAGCTTCAGCTTAGGGCTCTTTTGCGACTCCCCTTTTGTCTGGAGTAAGCAATGTTACTGCTGATAAATAATAATAATAATAATAATAATAAGAATAACAAAGAGCATTTAACTAGTAAACTAGGATTAAGAAAGTTGAAATTAACACTAAAGAAATTAAACATAAGATATTACTATCTTTCAATTAATTAGCCTTCAGTCTCAGTTGAATTTTATCCTTCATTTTTACCTTTTTTTTTTTTTTTTTTTTTATAAAACCCAGATAAAACCCAGATGTGGGTTTTTTTATGGTTTTTTTCAAGGTGGGGTTTATTGAAAAAAACCATTGGGGACAACCCAGTTGTCCCCAATCGTGCCAACCCTGACTCTTGTTGATGGAGCGACCTCTACCTCCTTTCTTATCAATTATGGTATTTCTCAAGGTTCTGTTCTGTCTCCAACTTTATTCTTTCTTTTCATCAACGATCTTCTTAGCCACACTTCTAACTTTGTTCACTCTTATGCCGATGATTAAACTCTTCATTCTTCCACTCATTTCAAATACTCTCCCCCCCCCTCTTTTGCATCTAGAGTTGCCTCTCCTTTACAGCTCTCAGATTCAAATCTTGCTGATCTGGTCGGAATTTCTCACTAGGGTAACGCAAATCTTGTGAAGTTCAACTCTTAAAAACTCTAAACTTCTGCACATATCCCTCTCAAAATTACCTCCAAACTTTCCTATCCCCTTCGACGGCTATAACATCTCACCTGTTAACAACAATAACATCCTTGAACCAAACATAAATAGTGAATTATCTTAGAGACCCCATATCACTTGGTTGCTAAAGCACATTCCAAGAAGCGGGAAATTCTGTTCAGATTGCAAGAATATTTTTCTGCTCAGTTACTCCAATTATATGAGTCTCATCTGCCCCTGTATAGAGTACTGTTCTCACATTTGGGGTGGGTCCAGTACCACTTTTTTTTTCTTTTCTTTTTTGGGTAGGGTTGAGGTTAGGGTTGGGATTAAAAAAAAACCGTTTGTTTTTTTAAAAAAAAAAACACGTTTTTAAAAAAAAAAAAACACAAAGGCCAAAATTTTTTGTTTTTTTTTGTTTTTTTTTACAATACTGAGATTACTTTTTTTCATATATATCTAGTCTTTTAGGGTATTTAGCATTAAAATACAGTACAGTTAATACAATATGTTAAAAGAGGTATGCAATATATAAAGTAGATTTTAGTACTTAGTAAAGTTTTATTTGTGCTCTAGGGCATATAACTATTACATTTCACATGAACTGATTATTATTATTAGTCTTATAATTATTATTTATATATATATATATATATTATATATAATATATATATATATATATATATATAGGTATAGTATATATATATATATATTATATAATATTATTATAATATATATATTATTAAATATATATATATATATAATATATAATTATATACCGTATATATATATATATATTATATATTATATAATATATATATAATATAATATATATATTATATATATATATATAATATATATATCAATATATATATATAGATATAATATATTTATACATATATATATAAAAAGCCCAGCTTGAAAGCCCAGCCGTACCCCCCCCCCTCGTGTACCCATGTAATTAGTTAAGGACTCGTGTTACTCAGGCAGAAAATCCCACCTATAGCCAAATTCACAAGGACTGCGGCGCGAGTAATACGCACCCTCTCACTATGGCCTAATAATCGTCAGTTAAGTGTGTCAATCCCTTGGCCCAAGGTGGGCCACAACCCATACCCTCTCACAAAACCCCCCCATACTCTTTTAATTAACCATTTATTCTCGCACTCTGCCAAACTCACATGTTAAGCGTCCTTCAGACATTCGTTTACTGATTTCAATTTTTCTTCGATCTCCCCAGCGGTCGGATTTTCCAACACACTCCGCACTGATACATCGCTAAAAACCGAGACTGATCAATCATCCTTTCCACATGGCACCAAACCATCTCAACATAATTTCATTATTCTCTCGCTTACCCACTATTCTTCCTACACCACACAAACTCTCTAATACGTCATTCCCTCATTTTATCAATTCCTTTTCACACCTAGCCCCTAAGTTGTTCCATCTGAAACATTGAAACTTTAGATCAATGCTTCTTATTCCAGACCATTAGTCTCACTACTATACAATAACACAGGTAACAAACATACCCTCATGTAAGACCCTAGCACTCTAAAGACTTAGTCCCTATACATTTCACCAATGATTTTATTTGCACCAGCCAAACCTTCTGAGATCCAACATATACCCTAACATATTTAAAACGCAGACACTTGTTCCAGCCTGCTCACCATCTAAACATAACTTCACACCGAGGACTGTCCTCCTCACAACCATAACCTGTACTTCTTATCTACGTTGACTTTCAAACCCCTCCTTTTACACACCCCTCCAAATCTCTCTACCAATCCTCTCAAACTCTTCATATTAGCCAAACAAAAACCAAATCATTCGCATAAATAGGTAGGGCACCCTGCACTCATCTCCATTCTCCATCATGCTAACACCATTTCCTGTCTGTCACGCCCACCTTTCAATTTCTTTCATAACCCATCCATATACAAATTGAATCAACCAACTAGACATAACACAACCCTGTCCTCACTCCGCTATTAATACTAAACCAATCACTTTGACACCATTTATTCTTACACACGCATCACATCGGACATACATACTTTTGATTTCCATTCAGAAGCCCTACCACCAACACTAATATCACTAACCACCTTGCCATAGAGCTTTCCCATTAATCCTGCAATACCGAGAATTTCTCCTCCATAAACTTAAATACAATTTTATTCTTCTTCTCCCTCACTTTTCTCTATCATTGCTTTCAATGTAGAAGATTTTTGATCCACACATCCTCTATACTCCTAAACGCGCCTTGTTCTTCAACCAATCAGTCCTTCAGTCACTCAGCGCAAAATCTTCGACCAAAATAAACAACATATATCTTCCTATAACACGCAATAACTTAATTTCCTAGAATTCTACGATGCCCTTTATCTCTTACCCTATATAAGGGTACTATTACTGGCTCTCCTTCAATCCCTCGGAACTATCCCTCATAAAACGCTTTATTACACAAACTTCAAGATCCAATCAATCCCCATCTCGCCTTCCATTCTTTTTCATTTCACCAGTAATTTCACTATACCGCAGATTACCATTCTCAACGATCTCACTCTACCCAATTCCTCTTCTTTGCTAATAACCTCATTCCAAAATACTATGTCTTCTTGCACCATCAAACCACACACAGTCACTATCTCCTCTTTATTAAATGGCCAATTATTATTCAGATTTCGAAGTGTCTTTCCACACCCCCTCACATCACATTTCATCAGTTACAAAAAAAACCATCCCTATTCATTATTCTGAGCAGGTTCCCCTTTTTCTAATTTTTACCTTCGCGGCTTCCTTCCAGAAAGAGCTTCCTATTCCCTTGTATGTCCCCATTCATCTCTTTCCAAACTGTTCATTTACCTCTTCTTTTCTTTACGTATGCATCTTTTAGCATTTCTTTTTTCCTCCTTATATAATTCAGCATCTTTCTTTTGAAACTTCATCATTTGCTTTTAGTACATTCAAACCACGCTTTTTTTATTTTTAACCGCATGGCATCACCTCTTCATGCCACCACTCACTGTTAACATTTCTACTGCCTACTTTGCACACCCACATACTCTTTTGCACTGCTAAACAATTGCTTCCAGATTTATTTAGTTTCAGCTTGTTCACATTCAACTGATTTACTTGCGCACGCTCTTATATACGTCCTTATTACCTTGTTCACTAAACTTCACTCTTAATTTTACCTCTACCTTCCGTATCACCTTCCTCTCATCCAAGTCCCACTAACTTAATGTTACATAGAACAACATAATGACCGATAATCCCATTTCTAACACCTCACTGATTTAACATCCATCAATTACTTCAACATCTCCTTCTCACCAACACCAAAAAATCAATCATACTTTTCACTTCGATACCATCTCTACCTACACCAACTCTAGTATTACTTATGGATACTCTTGTGTTTAAAGAAAGATACCTTACACACATACCTCTCTCCCACAGAAATCAATCACCTTCTACCATTCTCATTTTTCTCCCGAGCCACCCCAAAACCACCTGTATATACCATCCTTTTTTTGATCATATATATATATATATTATATATATAGTATATATATATTATAATATATATATATATATATATATATTAATATATATTTATAAATAATATATATATAAATATATATTATATATAATATATAATATATATATATATATATATAATATACTGTATATATAAAAATCTAGTATTAATAGTCAATATTTAGGCCTAGAAGGGGTATTGGTAATTTAAAACACCTTTAATATATATAAAAAGAGGTAATTTTAATAAAAAACAAAAAAAAACATTTTGTTTTAAAAAAAAAACGTTTTTTTTTTTTGCAAAAAAAAAAACAAATTAAAAAAACCCGTTTTTTTCACAACCCTAGTTGAGGTTAAGGCTAAGAGGACTTATACCCTACTTTCTGACTCCCTGGACCCTCTTTCATGACATGACATTCATGCAACTTTCTCTTTTATACAGACCTACAATGACAGATGCAAGAGGAAATTGACCTCTCACATTCATCCACCACTGTGTTGCCCTTGTATCACAAGAGGTACCTTGCTCTCACATGAATATTGGAGACTTGAGGCTCATTCCTTGTGGTGCTGCCTTCTTTCAGCCATTTCTGTTTTGTTGGACACTTTGCTAATCTGTTTTTCCGCCTATATTCAAATTTCTTTCTTTAAGGCCTACGTCTGCGCATACTTTAGTGGAATGCATAGACAAATGTTTGGGTAGATTTTTAGTTTGTCTGTTTTGTTTTTGCTTTGTTCATTTTTTTTTTTTTTGACCCCTCCTAGAAAAAGGGCCCTGCCCATTGAAGTGGTTGAGCACCATGTAATAAAAAGAAAACAAAAAAACTTATTAAATATCTTTATTAGGACAGAGAAAGTAATTAATATATCAGTTGGAGAGACAAATGGTTAAAGAGGGAGCATAAATGAAATATAATGATTAAATTTATATATACTAATATCAGCTCCCTTACACTGTCGCTTAGAGTTTACTACTATAATATATTATATATATATATATATATATAATATATATATATATATAATACCTATATATATATATATATATATATATATAATATATATATATGATATATATATAATACGGCATATATATTAGGGATGTACCAGAACCAGGTTCTGGCTGGAACCTCAATTTTTTAAAAGTTCCGGTTCTGGCTTGCCGGAACTGACTTGGTTATGGCTGGTATTTACTGAAACTTTCCACTTTTTCAAATGTCTTAATTAAAAAAATTCAGTAATTGATTTGTTATTTACTCAGTTATGATTATGCATAAAAAATAATATAGAAAATTGATATATGCGAACAAATATCATGATAAAATGACCTCAACTCAATACTTTCAAAAACTTTAAATATGAAACAATATTTTCAAATTCGAACTGGTAGCTTTAATTCTCTAGAGTCTAGACCTGGGGATAAATAAAATTTGTACAAGGTATTATTATTATTGTTATTATTATTATTATAAGAAATTAACTTTAAAGTAGAAACTACTACAAAACAAAATATTAACTAAACTGTTTAAGCAAAAATTTTTAAAATTTAAAAACAAGATTCCATAATTTTCCTTAAAAATGAACTTATTTGAATTTTGAATGTTGTGGTGTAGGAAAATAAGTTGCTCTCCATGTTGTGGAGTTAAATACAATATGGATATGACAAGATGCCAGATACTTCTAGAGAGACTTCACTTGTTAATCAGACAAGTTTTCAGTAGCATATGTAAAATGTAGCGGAAGTCGATAAGTTCCAGTTCCAACAGGAACTTCCTGCTGAAACTTTTTCAAGGTTCCAGAAAATTCCGGTTCTGGTACATCCCTAATATATATATATATATATATATATATATATATAATTATATATATACATATATCTTATAGATCAATAATTATATTATAAATATATAAGTATTCTATAATAATAGTATATATAGATTCATCATTACAGATAAAAGTGAGTAAAAAAGTAATTGATTGCAGATGTCATAATAATAACCTCACAAAATTCTTTTAAAATGCCATCATTTGTAAAAGATTTTTTATTATTAATGTGATAAGCACAAATCTATAATAGAAGTGTAAAGTATCCACAGAAAAATAAAACGAGCGTAGTTCACCAATAAAACATTGGGTTTTCCATGTAATAAGGGACAAGGGCCTTGGGTTCAGTGACCCAGTGATGAGGGTGTGTTAATTTTTTGCTCTCAAATTTACTAATTTAATTGTGTATTTGATTTATGTAAATAAATTAGTGTTGTGTATCTAATTACACTACTGTTGTGTATATAACAACAGTCGATTAACATGTTATATTAATTTTGTGATAATTTAAATTAATAGCCTAAACCTAGGCTAACATAGGTAAGAGATTTACTGTTTTTTGTGTCTGGGTTTATTTGGATTCCTAAATAGACTTCTGTATTTAAATACAGTCTTTATTAATTGTTAACTTTAATTTAGTGATAATTAAAATTATAACTTTTATATATCATCCTGGCTCTTTATAGGCTTAAGCTCTAACAACTTATTATTTATGAGAAACTTTTTAAATTTTTACCCTATTTTAAAAGAGATTAGAGTTTATTTCTTCCTATTATGAGAGGAACTTGGTAATGTTGATATAAGTATTCAGAAACAGGATATGTTGTTAAATTATAGGTACAGGGTTAGTAGCTAATAATAAATTAAAGTATGTATGCTCTGTGTTGATAACAGTGGACTGTGAGAGGTGAATATGTGGATAGCTGCCCTGTTTGTTGTTTGAAATGCAGAGAATGGTGTTTTTAAGCGGAAGAGGTTGCAAGACTGAGTGAAAATATGAATGGTTTGAAAGAAGAAGTATTTGAGTTGAGAAAGGAGGGAAGTTTTGATTCAGGTAGGAAAAAAGGTTAGTAGGATGTCGATAAAGTGTGGTATGAGGAGGCGGCAGGACCTAGGAGACAGAATATGTGATTCCACGCCTACAGGGTTCGCACGGTTTGGGACAATCTGGATTGTCCCCAATGGGTTTTCAGACAAACCCACATTTGAAGACAATCTGATTGTCCCCAATGGGTTTTTTCAAAAAAAATTATATTTTTGAAAAAATAGAAAATGTTTTTTTTTTGTAACACATGTTATGGAATTAGGAATATCAAAATATCATAAACATTTTACTTAAATTTAATTCATTTAAAAAAAAGTTTTCGTTCGTTAACGAATTAGTCAAACCCTGTATTTTTCATTTGGAATCACCTTTCATTTATTATTAAAATTTATATATTTCACAAGCTTGCTGGCCTTTTGTACACCAAGCCTGTTTCTTAGCTTAGACCAGATATGGCCAAATGTCGAGAACACCCTTTCAATAGAGGCAGAACTTGGTGGACAGCTTAAAAGATCTGAGCAGAATATGCAGAATCCTTTTGGCAAGAGATTGTTTTTTGATGTTCGTTTTTTTTTCCATTTATATTTCCCACCATTATTGAAGGAGGGAGGGTTTAGTATTAAGATGTTCCTATTAACAGAGCGTCATCAAAGATCGACTTGAAAGGTAAGGAACAACTGTTATGCACTTATTCAAATACGCAATATAGATAATGCCATCGACATCTAATCCACTGCAAACCTTTTAGGCTCGATACACTCTAACGTTAATAATCGCGAATATTTCTGGTAATTAACTCAAACCAGGATTCAGCTTTCATCTTCTGTCTACTGATAATTCAGACCTATTTAAAGCGAAAATTTGATTATATATATATAATTATATATATTAATATATATATAATATATATTATATTTATATTATATTAATATATATATATATATTTATACGTATATATATCATTATATATTATATATAGTATAATATAAATATAAATATATATATATATATACTATTTATATATATATATATGGCTTATATGTATTCTTATAACATGCATAAATATCATTTTTTCTCAAATCCGATATCTACAAAAACACTGGTTAATCTATAGGTTATTATTAAATGTATTTCAGCTTAAATTTCATTACATACCCATTATGTTAGGATCCAGAAGGTTGGCTACATAAAAGAATGGTTCTAAAGCATCCTCCATTCGTTTCTTTACATTTGCTTTGTAGGCAGTTAAATTATGTGATTTGTAAAGTTTAATCCAAACGTCTACTGCTGTTGACAAATTGGAGGAATCCTTTTGAAGCTGCAAAGTTTTATATATCTATTTCATCATAACCAATTTATCATTAAATAACTTAATACTTACTACAACTATCATTTATTTAACTTTTATCTCTTTATATTAAATAAATAATTATTTAATAATACAGGTCTTATAATTTTAATAATTATATTTTAATATATATATTATAGTCGACATTACCAGAGTATCTTAATATCTTAGATCAATTACTTAATCTATATACATTATATAATTTCTATATATTATAATACAAAAGCGCATCCATATAATATATATATGTTTTTTTTTTTTTGATGTTATGTGTACTACAGACCACCACGCTCACAATGAAAGCGGCCACACGGCTGGAAAATCAAAAGCACCATGGGAGGGCCCGTTCATATATATTGTTTCAAATGCTCAAAGAAAGATTTCATTGGTGAAAGGAATATTTCAGTCAGTCAATAATAAATTAAAAAACATAATATAAAAATTTTTATCCTGATTGTTTAATAGTCTAAGATTACAGAACAAAATCAAAGCTATAAAGAATATTCACTTCTTGAAGCATACAGAAAATAAGTG
>JABUQX010101382.1:37500-39837 GCA_015478945.1 Trachelipus rathkii | reverse complement strand
GTTTCCCATATACAGTATACAGTGACGCATTAGTAACTATCAGATTGATGAATTTACTTTCTCTCTTGTATGAGAGAATGAGTGCTGTTGAATCGAAATATGCCGAAAAATGGTTTAGTGTTGTTGAATGCATTTATACTTACATCCTTCAAAGGTGTTGAATCTTTAGAGATATATAGAACTTACCCAAGTTATGTTGAATCCTATGTTCTCTGATTAGATGAATTAATATATTTAAAATAAACATGTTTTTATGTATTTATATAACGCTCTTTTCAATGAAAATTATATGTTATAAAAATGAAAACTTGTTTTACATATGAAAACTTGTTTTACTTCCCTCGTATGTTCGCTTTATTGATTAAGTTGTTAATGATAGCTGTTTATTCGTCTGGTTGTTGTGTGTTAAGTATGTTATGTTCATAGTTTAGCTTTACAGAGGGTAAAACTTTACGTTGTTTGTCTTTACCCATTAGGTATTATGATGGTTAGGTAAGGTTATGCTAAATTTTTTGTTAAATATTACTATGTTAATGTAAAATTAACATTGTCATGTTGATGATATGTTTGATAAAGTGTGAATGGATAATTTGTGAGCCTTGTTAGTTACTTTTACTGATGATAAGTGATCATTGTTAATGTTAGCAGTTTATTCTTTCGTATGTCAGGTTTGTTGTTGTATATTATATTCTTAGTTCTAGCAATGTTATGTTGACTTTATTAATGTGAAAACTTTGTTACGTTAGCATACTTTCGCTGGTCTGTATGATAATTACACTAGGTTATGGTAAATTTTTGTTAAATATTACCATGTTAATGTAAAATTAATTGTTATGTTAGAGACATGCTTGATCATGTGTGAATAAGTTACGTTTTTGGATGTTATGTTAGTTACTTTACTGGTGTTAAGTGTGGAACTTTGTTAATGTTAACAGTTTATTCGTGTGTAAGTTGTGTTAGGTTTGTCTTTGTACATTATTTTCTTAGTTCGTGTTACGCCATGTTAGCTTTATTGATGTGAAAACCTTGTTACGTTAGAGTATATTCGTTGATCAGTATGATAATTAACCAATGTTGTGATAAATTTTTGCTAAATGTTACTGTGTCAGTGTAAGATTAACGTTAATATGGTAGAGATATCCTTGAAAAAGTAGGAATAGGTTACGTTTTGCATGCAGTGTTAGTTACTTTACTGGTGTTAAGTTTGGAACTTTGTTAATGTTAACAGTTTATACGTGTGTTAGGTTTGTCTTGTACATTATTTTCTTAGTTCATGTTACGCCATGTTAGCTTTATTGATGTGTAAAGCTTATTACGTTAGAGTATCCTCTTTGATCAGTATAATAATTAACCAATGTTATGATAAATTTTAGTAAAATATTACCATGTTAATATAAATTAACATTGTTATGTTAGAGATATGCTTGACAAAAGTGTGAATAGGTTACGTCTTTGTATGCTATGTTAGTTACTTTACTGTTGTTAGGTGTGGAACTTTGTTAACGTTAACAGTTTCATTCCGTTTACAAGTACGTCAGGTTTGTAGTTGTATTATATTCATAGTTTAGATGATGCTAAGTAAGCTTTATTAATGTGAAAACTTTGTTACGTTAACATATATTGATTGATCTTTGTATAAAGAACTTGATTTTATGTTATGTTTATCCAAAATGATACTCGAAATGTGACTTGAATCAATAGATCAATAGATCAATAGTTCAAGGATGGACAGGAGGGTGGCTGGATGGTGGTTTGATTTACTGATTTACTGATTTAGGGTATGTAAAACATGACAATTTTAGTAAAAATTTGACTTGAATCAATAGATTAATAGATCAATAGATCAATAGATCAATAGATCAATAGATCAATAGATCAAGGATGGAAAAAGGGTGGTTGGATGGTGGTTTGATTTACTGATTACTGATTTAGGGTATGTAAAACATGACAATTTTAGTAAAAATTTGACTTGAATCAATAGATCAATAGATCAATAGATCAATAGATCAATAGATCAAGGATGGACAGGAGGGTGGTTGGATGGTGGTTTGATTTAGTGATTTACTGATTTAGGGTATGTAAAACGTTACAATTTTAGTATAAAATTTGACTTGAATCAATAGATCAATAGATCAATAGATCAATAGATCATGATTGGACAGGAGGGTGGCTGGATAGTGGTTTGATTTAGTGATTTACTGAATTAGGGTATGTAAAACGTTACAATTTTAGTAAAAAATTTGACTTGAATCAATAGATCAATAGATCAATAGATCAATAGAACAATAGGTCAATAGATCACGATTGGACAGGTGGGTGGCTGGATGATGGTTTGAT
>JABUQX010101382.1:0-7500 GCA_015478945.1 Trachelipus rathkii | reverse complement strand
CGAATACGCACCTGAAGAAAGAACAGTAACCAAAGAGTACTATCCTGCCATCTTCCTCGTCTTTTGGTGCAATTCTCAATAACGCAGAACGATGTCATCACAAAACACGAAATTGCAACTATAGCGTCATGACTCATTCGCTCTTCGTACAATCCAGAATTCTGCAAAGAAAGACATTTCACGTTCGCCAGAACTTTCCTCTCGGACATGGTACATATTTATTTATATATTTAAATTATTTATTTCTTTTCATATTCATTTATTTATTTATTAACAGATTTGAAATAAAACATTTTTAAAGAATTTAAATTTTTTCATTAAAAACTCTTGTAGAAAAATTATTATTTTAAACTATTAACGTTAACTTTGTTAACTGAGTAGGAAATTTAACTAATTAACATTAACGATTTGGGATAACAATTTATAGCTAACGAGTTCCTTGGTTAACTACCACAACATATATATATACTATATATATATTATTTATATATAATAATAGATATATAATATATATATAATATATATAATATATATATAATATATATATATTAATCGATATATATATATATAGATATATATATATATATATATTAATAAAAGAAATAGATTTTGTAGATTTCTTTACATTTTGAAAGGATTTAATTTAAATAAATATAAGTGGCTTGCGATAAAACCAGAACGCAGCAAATCCACATGAGGAAAGACAAATTAAAATGTCAAGAAAGGGTAATGAACCATTAGAATCAGTTTCAAAGGAAAAATTAATGTTGCCATGCTTTAAGTTAAGATATTTATGTAATTAATAAAAATGTTCTTCGTTAAGAAGACACGAAACAACGTCAATGTATGAGGGTAACTAAAAATGTTTTGATTCAGTCGGACAGTCGTCAAGTTACTATATTTTACCTGATAATTCCTAATTCTATATTCCTCCTAGATCTAAAATGCATTACACAACCTTTTATTGGATTGGAAACTTTTCCATGATAAAAAAATCACCTTTCTCCGTGTTTAGGTCTATGGAGGTATTTGATTGGTTTGTTTGTGTTGGAATTCTAGTGTGGACGTTTTTATTGTTGAGGATGTTTAGATGATCTAGATTTGATATTAAATGAATTCCACTTCCAGAAAAAGACCCCTCAAACCCTTCTTCCTATCTCCCAATATCACTACTATCCACTCTGTGTAAACTCCAAGAAAAGCTCCTACTGAATAGAATAAATCCACACATCCCCCACAAAAAAGTTCCAACATGACTTCCAACAAAATCACTCAACCACAACAGTTCTCACAAACTATTATAAAACCGAATAATAGACAGCTTAATTCAGACCACAGCAATAGAACATTACTCATAAGAATCGACATAAACAAGGCTTTTGACAGTCTCCAGACACAATCTAATACGCAAAAATAATACAATCAGGCATCCCCACAAATTTAAATAAAGGGTTATCAAACATCCTATCGGGAAGAAAAGCCCAAATACAGAAAAACAAACAAACAAGAAATCATGCACAATAAACACTAAAACAGTATACACCACGGAGCAATCCTATCCCCTATACTCTTCAACATATTCACAGCAGATCTTCCACAACTACCAACATACCACACAAACACAACAATATACGCTGAAGACATCACCATAGCTAGCTACCACGCACCAGAATCTAAACACATCAAGCCTTCTAACAACAATACATCACAAACCAAATCACAAACTAGGATAACGGACAATAAGAATGTCTGCTTCACCAAACAAGTCCTCTTTCATACTAAGCACAACAGACCTCCAACTCTGAACTACCAATCCCCAAATCTCCACAAATAACATCGGTATCCCAATAAACAAAACATTCAAAATTCTAGAAGTAACACAGGACACACTTAACATTCACAAAACACATAAAAAATATTACAATATCAGCAAGCAGGAAATTAAATATTCTAAGAATCATAGCAGGTACTGACATCAAAAATAAAAAATAGATATACGTCACACTACAAACAATCATCCGCCATCATGACTACGCTTCACCAGATTTGGCATCTATTACTAACTAAGAGAAACAGGAGAAAATTCCAAACAACCCAAAACAAGACACTCCAAATTGTAACCGGATGTACACTTGAAACACCTCAATAACACTTCCACGACGAAACAAAGATGTTTCCTATAGACAAACCTAGAAATGATAGGAACTAATTTTACAGTTAAAACACAGACACCACAACACCCTTGTCACACTGCACTCTCTAACTCCGCTAAACACACATACTAAAAGAAACTCCATTTACAGCTTTATTATACAAACAAATCATAAGTAACATCCAAATCCAGAAAACAAACCTCAGTATCCCAAAAAGTTACACACTACACCTACCTATAATATTTTAAGAAATCGTACAACAAACATAAACAAAAAATAAGCACCCTGAATTTTACTTCCCTTTCAATAACCCACCAAGCATCTTTTAGAATTAAGATGCGGTCACACCCAAACTGCAACACTACAAAAAATAAGAGTTCATCATCAACCAAACACTCAAATTACATAAATGACTACAGCCCCGAAAGCTGTGCATCAATTCTTTCCTAGTTTGTACCTCCTACATACCCAGAACACACTGGAATCAAATGCACATGAGCGATCTGGAGGAGCCAGACAGAGGTGCGTGGAGTACCGTAATGAGGTAGTGAGTCCCATCTTAAGAAGGGTGGTTCAAGGGGCGAGAAGGTGAAATATATATATATATGATATAATATAATATATTATATTATATATATATATATATATAATATATATAATTATATATATATTATATATATATATAAAATCGATTGCAAATGCCTCACTAGTATCCACCAGAGTGTTGGAGATTTCATGAAGCATCTAATTTAAAGGAAAACGTGCTTCGTACCCGGTTTGGAAAAGTGTTTAATTCAAAGTAGGAAAGAAAAATAAATAAAGAAGATATTGGTCTAAAACCATACCATGGAAATTAAGTGTAAGATTGAGCATAATCGGTTAAGTTCTTGACAGAAAGATTGAATAGAGAAAAGGTTGCAGATGTGCATGGTTGATTTCAAACAAACCTCCTCAATGGAAAATATGCGAACTTGAAGGTTCAGTGAAGAGCCAGATAACAATTGTAAATAGCGATTGAGTAAAGAGAGTACGCAACAATTCAATGTAAAAAGGACTAGAGAGAGTAGTGAAAACGGAGAAGTAAGAAGAAAAGCTTAGACTTTTTCCTTTTTTTCAAAAGGAAAAAGGAAGGCCGTCATGAGTGGAACCCAAGATAGGTGCATAACTCATAAGGGAGAATTACCTAAGAGGCAAGAATAATATATATATATATTATAATATTATATATTATATTATTATATAAATATATATAATATATATTATATATATATATATATATATATATATATAAATATAATATATTAATATACTATATATATATATATATTGATTATATAATTATATATATATTATAATATATATATATATATAATAAATATATTAATATATATATATATAATATATATATATATATATATATATATATAATCATATATATATATATATATTTTATATAATTATATAGTATAATATATATATTATATATATATATAATATATATATATATATTTATATACTACTATATTAATTATATATATATTATATATATATATAATATATATATATATATATATATATATATATATATATATATATTATATATATATTATATAATATAATATATATATATACTATATATAATATGTATACATATATATATATTATAGTATATATAATATAATATTATATATTATATATATATATATATATATATATATATATATATATATAATATATATATATATATATATATATATATATATATTATATATATATATATATATATAGTATAAATATAATATCTATAATATATATATATATTATATTATAATATATATATTGTATATTATATAGATATATTATACTTATTACCCCTATAGCACAAGTCAAAATTAAGAGGCTTTTTAAAATCAATTGAAGCCCTATTAAGCTGAGAAATTCCCGGAAATATTTATGTATTCTAACAATAATTTTAAAACAATTTTCTTTCATCTTTTTAACTCACACTTGTTTAATCGTTTATTTGTTGCAATTTTTTTAATATAATATATTATTATTATTAGTATACTATATTATCTATTATTATTATTATTATTATTATATATTATATTAATTTTATTATTATGTTGTTGTTGTTTTTTATCGTATTTTAATTTATTTATTTTTTAGTTTTTAACTCTTTAGTTTATAATTTAATTTATTTACTTATTTTCTTTATTCATATTTATATACTTAAAATTTTCTTTTCAAAAATATTGCAAGAAATATTTTCATGAAAACATTAAAAGTAAAATTGACGCTGCAATTTTTTTTTCAAAAGTTTATTATTATTCCTTCAAGTAAAGTATGCAGCAATAATCATTTTATGAAAATAAAGTGCTATGGAAATAAAGATTTCTGGGGTCGAAAAAATCCTTGTTCGAACAAGAAAATTTATGTGAAAAAAGAACCTTGGTTGAGGACTAGTTTGCTCTTTCTAAATATGTTATGATTTACTGCTAGTAGAAGAATGACAACATTAAGTTTTGAAAAAAAGATAAACTATATCAAAGCAACATCAATTACTTAATCAAATTACTTGCGTTGAGGTACAGTATAATTTATATTTTTTTAATTGCTTCTTTAGGGTTAGGTTAGTTGAGGTTAGGTTAGTTAGGTTAGTTAGTAAGTAAGGTAATAGGTAAGTAGATCTTACGAATGGTAACGTAAGGTTAGGCTTAGGTAGCGTAGTTAGGTTAGTTAGTTAGTATAGTTCTAGGTTAGGTTAGTTAGTTATGGTTAGTTAGTTAGTTAGTTAGGTTAGTTAGTTTAGGTTAGGTTAACTTGCGTAACTAACCTAACCTAACTTCTATTAAAATAAATAGACTTTATATTAAATTTTTCTTTTTTCGATTTTTGCAGGTATATGCTGACGAACTTCTTAAACCAATTACTGTATGGTTGTTTTAACACGGCTTAGAAATAGCTGAGAAAAACGCATTTCCAAAAAGAAAAATTACAA
This sequence comes from Trachelipus rathkii, assembly GCA_015478945.1. NCBI lineage: Eukaryota > Metazoa > Arthropoda > Malacostraca > Isopoda > Trachelipodidae > Trachelipus > Trachelipus rathkii. The sequence continues at coordinate 2,346 of JABUQX010101382.1, read as the reverse complement.
CAGAGCAAGATTATCACAGAACATTGGTTTTGTGGGTTTGTAGGAGAGCAAACAGGTATTATGTGTGAGTTCAAAAGAACGAAAATCTTTAATGCATGATTTAAACAATTTAAAAGCCAGTTAAATAATTATTATAGGTTGCTGGGCTTCTATAATTAATTAATTAGAAAAATCTAAATATATAATTTTACAAACACTTTTCTCTTTAATATAGTAAAAAAATTTTGTTGATAGTCAAGCGTGTGCCTATACTCAAAACAGGAAAGTAGTTGGAGTATCTTAAATATAAAATAAATACGTATATGGGAACGAAATAGGAATTATTTACATTCTTTGAAGTGAATTTATTGGTGTTGAGGCCTGATAAAAACAAATACATTCGAAAGATAAAGAACGACATATGCTAAATTTATATAAATATATCTATATTTATAAGATGATATGATATGATATATATATAATATTATATATTATATATATATATATATATCAATATAATATATATATATATATATATATATTATATATAATATATATATATATATATATATATATATAATATATAATATATATAATATATATTATAATATATATTTTATATATTATAATATATAACTTTTTGAACTTCAGCTATTTCTGCTAAATAATGTTTTACATGTAAATTGATATTGTTTTACCCTTTTTAATCTAAATTTCACCCTTAAATTATTAAATTTTTTATCTTTTTCGCGATCATAAATTATGCATCTTATTTAGAACTTGTACTATATATATATATATATATATTATATATATATATTTATATTTATATATATATATAATTTATAATATATATATATATATATATACGATATATATATAATATTATATATATTTATATATATTATATTATATATAAATATAATATTAATTATATTATAATATATATATATGAATTATATATATATATTATATATTACTATATATATATAGTATATATATAATATATATATATATATAATTATATATATAATATATATTTTTTTATGTAGTAAGGTCAAACACCTCATATTAAGTCCACCAATATTGTTAAATCAGATAAAATAACAAAATCAAAGCCAAAAACTATCCCAATAAATATATGTAGTAGTAGTAGGTGCAATCTCATAGCACCATCTAAAAACTCCCCGAATAGGAAGTTTTGAGAGATCTTTATCTCCACCAAATCACTTACCCCACTCTTCTGACAGTCAAACTCGCCTCAGGCGAGATTTTTTTGCAGACCACAACTACACGATGTAGAGATTCAAAGGATGGAGTTTTCCACGCCAAAACTGTAATCGAAAGATAAGTAAAAATAGTTTTAACCACATCAGAAGTCGAAGGTGGAGCAGAAGGAAGTATTATATTAATAATTAATTTTTCTAATATATTTTCTTAAATTGCTTTAATTACATTTATATTTATATTTAAATTATATAAAACTAGAGACAAAGCCATGATGCGAACATGCAATTGAAATTTTATATAACGACGCTGTATTCTTCAACACTTAAACACCTCTAAAACTTCCATTCATGCTGCTATACCATCATATCTTTGTCAATCCAAAATTACTATTTATAGTGCCTTAACATCTGCCTTACAGAGATTCTCCTTGAATGCTTGAAGACACTAATAAGAAATCTCCAGGATCACAAATAGTTTCTCATTTCTAATTAATAATATATCTTAACTTGCTTTGATTAATTAATTATTTATATTGATTTAATAATTCGGACTAGACCTATGAGTCGAACTTTTAAGAAATTTTGATTTCGAATATTTGCAACAAATCAAAAACACCAAGTTCAGCTTTGTAGCTTACATAATATATATATATATAATAATATTATATATATATTTATATATATATATATATATATATAATTATATTATTATATTATATATAATATATATATTATATATATCATTATTATATATATATTATTCAATAAAAACTTGATTTTATGCAGATGAAGGAAGATTAAAGTTAATATTGCAGATATAATGATGATAGAGGAACGTGCAATATTCAAGAGATTGAAATAATTGACATATAATAACGATTAAATAAGATAATTTCTAAGGTTTTAATATTTGTATCAAGATATCAGATAATTAACAAGGTGCATTATCTGCTATTTTTTTATCACATAAAAATGGTATGCAAGTTACTAGAGAATAAAATAATTATTTAAATAGCTAAATCACAAGAAGAATACTAAAAATAAAATTAGTCAATATTTTTTAGTTAGATGCTTAGTAGTTAAGAATGCCCTTTTGCTTAGTAATCAAACAAAACAAAAATTTTTTATTGTAACTTTG
>JABUQX010101381.1:0-10000 GCA_015478945.1 Trachelipus rathkii | reverse complement strand
TGTTCTTCATATTGGGGTTATTTGACCCCAGTTGATGGTTCTTTATATTGAGGTCACCTGACCCCAGCTGCTTGTTCTTTATTTTTTCAGTTTCTTGTTTTTTATATTGGGGTCTCGTGACCCTAGTTGCCTGTTTTTTAAATTAGGGTCACGTTACCCCAGTTGCTTGTTCTTTATATTGGGGTTAGGGGACCCCAGTTGCTGGTTCTTTATATTGGGGTCAAGTGACCCCAGCTGCTTGTTCTTTATATTGTCAGTTTCTTGTTCTTTACATTGGAGTCACTTGACCCATTGTTTGTTCTTTATAATGGGGTCACGTAACCCCAGTTGCTTGTTCTTTATAATAGGGTCATGTAACCCCAGTTGCTTTTCCTTTATATTAGGGTCACGTGAACCCAGTTACTTGCTTTACATATTGTCAGTTTCTTTTTCTTTACGTTGTTATCACGTGACACTAGTTGCTTGTTCTTAATGCAGTTGCCAGATACAATATATAAATATATATATATATATATATATATATATATATATATATATATATATATATATATATATATATATATATATATATATATATATATATATATATATATTTAATATATAATCTATATTTTATCTATCAATATATATAATTTTTAGAAGTGGCCACTTTGCTAACTCGATGTGCATTTAGTACTTTCGGTCTTTAAATTAGCTTCTTCTGTGCTTGTTCTGATATTGGGGTTACGTAACCCCATTTGCTTGTTCTTCATATTGGGGTTATTTAACCCCAGTTGATGGTTCTTTATATTGAGGTCACCTGACCCCAGCTGCTTGTTCTTTATTTTTTCAGTTTCTTGTTTTTTATATTGGGGTCTCGTGACCCTAGTTGCCTGTTTTTTAAATTAGGGTCACGTTACCCCAGTTGCTTGTTCTTTATATTGGGGTTAGGGGACCCCAGTTGCTGGTTCTTTATATTGGGGTCAAGTGACCCCAGCTGCTTGTTCTTTATATTGTCAGTTTCTTGTTCTTTACATTGGAGTCACTTGACCCATTGTTTGTTCTTTATAATGGTCACGTAAACCCAGTTGCTTGTTCTTTATATAGGGGTCATGTGACTCAGTTGTTTGATCTTTTTTCTTTTTAATTAATTAGGGGTCGCGTGAACCCAGTACTTGCTTTACACATTGTCGGTTTCTTTTTCTTTATATATCACGTGACAGCTATTGCTTGTTCTTAATGCAGTTGCCAGATACCAATGGAAATATATATATATATATATATATATATATATTATATATTATATATATATTATATATATAGTATATATATATAATATATATATTATATATATTATATAATATATATATAATATATATTATATTATATCTATATATATATAATATATTTATTATAATATATTATTAATACAATATATATATATATATTAATATATATATATATTATATATTATATATATATATATAATATATATATTTTATATATAATATAATATATTATATATATTTATATATATATATATATATAATATATATATATATATATATATATATATATATATATATATTTTTTATAATGTGTGCACTTCTAACTCGATGGCTTTAGTATTTTTAGTGTCTTTAAATTTGCTTCTTCTTGTTGGCTTGTCTTGATATTGGGTTACGTAACCCCATTTGCTTGTTCTTCATATTGGTGTTATTTAACCCCAGTTGATGGTTCTTTATATTGAGGTCACTTGACCCCAGCTGCTTGTTCTTTATTTTTTCAGTTTCTTGTTTTTTATATTGGGGTCTCGTGACCCTAGTTGCCTGTTTTCTAAATTAGGGTCACGTTACCCCAGTTGCTTGTTCTTTATATTGGGGTTAGGTGACCCCAGTTGCTGGTTCTTTATATTGGGGTTACGTGACCCCAGCTGCTTGTTCTTTATATTGTAAGTTTCTTGTCTTTACATTGGAGTCACTTCACCCCATTTTTTTCTTTATAATGGGTTCACGTTAACCCAGTTGCTTGTTCTTTATAATAGGGTCATGTAACCCCAGGTTCTTTTCCTTTATATTAGGGTCACTCGAACCCAGTTACTTGCTTTACAAATTGTCAGTTTCTTTTTTCTTTACGGTTGTTTATCACGTGACACTAGTTGTTTGTTTTAATGCAGTTGCCAGATACATTGGGAAATTATATATATATATATATACACCACTACATATATTAATATATATATATTTATATAATATACTATATATATTATAATTATTATATATATATATATATATATATAAATTTATATATAATATTATATATATATAATTATATATTATATATAGTAACTATATCTATATATTATATAATATAGTATATATTTAGTATAAAATTTTTATAAGTGGGCACTGCTAACTCGATGGATTTAGTACTTTTCGGGTCTTTAAATTAGGCTTTTTCTGTTGCTTGTTCTTGATATTGGGGTTACGTAACCCCATTTGCTTGTTCTTGTCAATTGGGTTATTTACCCCCAGTTTGATGTTCTTTATACTTGAGGTTCACTTAGACCCCAGCTGCTTGTTTAGCAGATATTTTCAGTTTCTTGTTTTTTTTACATTTGCCGCGCTGACCTCTAGTTTTGGATGTTTTTAAATTAAGGGTCACGTGACCTATTGCGACCCCAGTTGCTTGTTTCTTTATATTGGGGTTAGGGGACCCCAGTTGCTGGTTCTTTATATTGGGGTCAAGTGACCCCAGCTGCTTGTTCTTTATATTGTCAGTTTCGTGTTCTTTACATTGGAGTCACTTGACCCATTGTTTGTTCTTTATAATGGGGTCACGTAAACCCAGTTGCTTGTTCTTTATAATAGGGTCATGTAACCCCAGTTGCTTTTCCTTTATATTAGGGTCGCGTGAACCCAGTTACTTGCTTTACACATTGTCTTTTCTTTTTCCTTTACGTCGTTGTTTATCACGTGAAGCTAGTTGCTTGTTCTTAATTGCAGTTGCAGATACATTGGATAATATCTATATATATATAGTAATATTCATATATATATATATATATATCTATATATATATATATATAATATATATATATATATACTATAATATAATATAGTATATAATATATATTTTTTATAAGTGGGCACTGCTAAACATCTCGATGATTTAGTACTTTTCGGGATCTTTAATTAGGCTCTTCTGTTGCTTGTTCTTTGATATTGGGGCTTACGTCCATTTGCTTTTCTTACAAGTATTGGGGTTTTTAACCCCATCGTGATGGCTTCTTCATATTTGAGGCCACCTGACGCCAGCCTGCTGTTCTTATTTTCAGTCTTATTTTTTATATTGGGGTCTCGTGACCCCTAAGTTGCTTGTTTTTTAATTAGGGTCACGGTTTACCCCCGTTGTTGTTTTATTATTGGGGTTAGGGGACCCCAGTTGCTGGTTTCTTTATGATTGGTCAAGTGCACCCAGCTGCTTGTTACTTTAATATTGTCAGTTTTTGTTTCTTTACATTGGATGCACTTGACCCACTTGTTTGTATCTTTATATGGGGGTCAGTAAACCCAGTTCTTGTTCTTTATATAGGGTCATGTACCCAGTTGCTTTTCCTTTATATTAGGTCACGTGAACCCAGTTACTTGCTTTACACATTGTCAGTTTCTTTTTCTTTACATTGTTATCACGTGACACTAGTGCTTGTTTCTTAATGCGTTGCCAGATACATGATATATAATTATATATAATATATATATATATATATATATATATATATAATATATATATATATATATACTATATATTATATATATATATATATAATATATAGTATATATATATATTATATATATCACTATATATAATTTTATTAAGTGGGCACTGCTAATCGATGGATTTAGTATTCTTTTCGGGGTCTTTTAAATTAGGCCGTCTTCTGTTGGCTTGTTCTTGATATTGGGGTTTACGTAACCCCATTTGCTTGTTCTTCATATTGGGGTTTTAACGCCAGTTGATGGTTTTCTTTAATTGAGGTCACTTGACCCCAGCTGCTTGTTCTTTATTTTTTCAGTTTCTTGTTTTTATATTCGGGTCTCGTGACCCAGTTGCCTGTTTTTTTACATTAGGGTACGTTACCGGCCAGTCGTCTTGTTCTTTATGATGGTGGTTAGGACCCCAGTTGCTGGTTCTTTATATTGGGTCAAGTGACCCCAGCTGCTTGTTCTTTATATTGTCAGTTTCGTGTTCTTTACATTGGGGGTCACTTTGCCGCCATTGTTTTGTTCTTTCATTGGGGTCACGCGTTTCAAACCCAGTTTGCCTTGTTTTTAAGTAATAGGGTCATGTAACCCAGTTGCTTTTTTCCTTTATATTAAGGGTCACGTTGAACCCAGTTACTTGCTTTACCATTGTCAGTTTCTTTTTCTTTTTACGTTGTTTCACAGTGCACACTCAGTTTTGCTTGCTTCTTATGCAGCTTCAGATACATTGGCAAATATATATATTATTTATATATATTATATAATATATATATATATATCTATAATATATATATATATATATATATATATATATTAATATTAATATATATATATATATATATATATATATAATAAATAACTATATATATATATTATGTATATATATATATATAATTTGAGTAATTTTATAAGTGGGCACTGCTAACTCGATGGATTTAGTACTTTTCGGGTCTTTAAATGGCTTCCTTCTGTTGCATGTTCTTGATATTGGGCAGCGTTTACGTAACCCATTTGCTTTGTTCTTCATATTGGGTTATTTAACCCAGTTGATGGTTCTTTATATTGAGGTCACCTGACCCCAGAGTTGCTTGTTCTTTATATTTTCAGTTTCTTGTTTTTTTATATTGGGAGTCTCGTGACCATCTGTGCCTGTTTTTAAATTAGGTCACGTTGTACCCCAGTTGCTTGATTTTCTTTATATTGGGGTAGGGACCCAGTTTGCTGGTTCTTTAATTGGGGTCAAGTGACCCCAGCTGCTTGTTCTTTATATTGTCAGTTTCGTGTTCTTTACATTGGAGTCACTTGACCCCATTGTTTGTTCTTTATAGGGGTCACGTAAACCAGGTTGCTTTGTTCTTTATAATAGGGTCATGTAACCCCAGTTGCTTTTCCTTTATATTAGGGGTCGCGTGAACCCAGTTACTTGCTTTACACATTGTTCGGTTTCTTTTTCTTTACGGGGGTTTGTTATCAACGTGACACTAGTTGCTTTGTTCTAATGCAGTTAGCCAGAACATTGGGCAAAATTATATAGCTATCGTTATCTAGTATATATATATACTATATATATAGTTCATATATATATATTTACTATATATATATATATATATATATAATATTACGTTTAATATATTATATATATATATTATACAGATAAACACCACCGCTCACAAGTGGGCACTGCTAACTCGATGGATTTAGTACTTTTCGGTCTTTAAATTAGGCTTCTCTGTTGCTTGTTCTTGAATATTGGGTTACGTAAGCCCGCAATTTGCTTTGTTCTTAACCATATTGGGTTAATTCACCCCAGTATGATGGTCTTTGTATATTGAGGTCACCTGGACCCGCTGCTTGTTTCTTGTATTTTTGTAGTTTCTTTATTTTTTAATATTGGGGTCTCGATGACCGAGTGCCTGTTTTTTAAATTGAGGTCACGTTACTCCGAGATCACCTCGACCTGCAATCCATCGACCGCCCAGTTGCTTGTTTCTTTATATTGGGGTTAGGGGACCCCAGTTGCTGGTTCTTTATAATTGGGGTCAGTTGACCCAGCTGCTTGTTCTTTATTTTTTCAGTCAGTTTCTTGTTCTTTACATTGGAGTCACTTGACCCATTGTTTGTTCTTTATAATGGGGTCACGTAAACCCAGTTGCTTGTTCTTTATAATAGGGTCATGTAACCCCAGTTGCTTTTCCTTTATATTAGGGTCGCGTGAACCCAGTTACTTGCTTTACACATTGTCGGTTTCTTTTTCTTTACGTTGTTATCACGTGACACTAGTTGTTTGTTCTTTATGCAGTTGCCAGATACATTGGGAAAATATAATATATATATATATATATATATATAATTTATATACTATTATATTTTATATATATATTATATATTATATAATATATATAATATATATTATATTATATATATATCCTATATATATTATTATATATTAATTTTTAATAAGTGGGCACTGCTAATCGATGGATTTAGCTCTTTTCGGTGTCTTTAAATTTAGGCTTTACTTCCTGTTGCTTTGTCTTGATATTAGGGGTTACGTAACCCATCTTGCTTTGTTTCTTGCATATTGGGGTTATTTAACCCCAGTTGATGGTTCTTTATTTGAGGTCAATGACCCCAGCTGCTTGTTCTTTATTTTTTCCAGTTTCTATTTTTTATTGGGGTCTTCCGTGAACCCTAGTTGGCCTGTTTTTTCAATTAAGGGTCACGGTTTACCCCACCAGTTGCTGGTTTCTTTATATTGGGGTTAAGGGGACCCCAAGTTGCTGGGTTCTTTTATTCGGAGTCAAGTGACCCCAGCTGCTTGTTCTTTATAATGGGTTCACGTTCTTTACATTGGAGTCACTTGACCCATTGTTTGTTTCTTTATAATGGGGTCAACGTAAACCCAGTTGCTCTTGTTTCTTTTATAATAGGGTCATGTACCCCAGTCTTTTCCTTTATATTAAGGGTCCACGTGAACCAGTTACTTGCCTTTACAGCATTGTCGAGTTTCTTTTTTCCTTTTACGATTGTTTCACGTGACTACTAGTTGCTATTGTTCTTAATGCAGTTGCAGATACCATTGGGCAAATATATATATGAAGTATAGTATATATATATATATATAATATATATATAATATATAGTTATATAATATATATATATATAATATTATTATATATATATAATATTATATAATATATATATATATCTATTATATATATATATATAATATTTTTATAGTGGGCTCACTGCTAACTCGATGGATTTAGTACTTTTCGGGTCTTTAAATTAGCGCTTCTTCTGTTGCTTGTTTCTGATTATTGGGTTTCGTACCCCATTTGGCTTGTTCTTCAATTGGGGTTATTTAACAGTTGATGGTTCTTTATATTGAGGTCAAGTTAACCCCAGCTGCTTGTTCTTTATTTTTTCAGTTTCTCTTGTTTTTAATATTGGGGTCTCGTGACCCTAGTTGCCTGTTTTTTAAATTAGGGTCAGCGTTACCCCCAGTTGGTCCTTGTTCTTTTATAATTGGGGTTAGGGGACCCGTTGCTGGTTCTTTAATATTGGGGTCAAGTGGACCCCAGCGCTTGTTCTTTACTTTGTCAGTTTCGTGTTCTTTACATTGGAGTCACTTGACCCCATTGTTTGTTCTTTTATATTGGGGTCACCTGACTCCAGTTGCTTGTTCTTTATAATAGGGTCATTAACCCCAGTTGCTTTTCCTTTATATTAGGGTCACGTGAACCCAGTTACTTGCTTTACACATTGTCAGTTTCTTTTTCTTTACGTTGTTTTCACGTGACACTAGTTGCTTGTTCTTATGCAGTTGCATTATACATTGGGAAATTATATATATATAATAACTATAATATAATTTATATATATTATATTATATATATATATATAGTATATATTATTATATATACTATAATAATAATATAGGATACTATATAGTATAAGTTATATATATATATATATATTATATATATATATATACTATATATATACTATAATATATAATTTTTATAAGTGGGCCTGCTAACTCGATGGATTTTAGTTACTTTTGGGTCCTTAAATTTGGCTTTCTTCTGTTTGCTGTTCTTAGATATTGGGGTTACGTAACCACCATTTGCTTGTTCTTCATATTGGGGTTAAGTGACCCCAGTTGATGGCTCTTTATATTGAGGTCACCTGACCCCAGCTGCTTGTTCTTTATTTTTTCAGTTTCTTGTTTTTTATATTGGGGTCTCGTGACCCTAGTTGCCTGTTTTTTATATTGGGGTCACGTTACCCCAGTTGCTTGTTCTTTATATTGGGGTTAGGGGACCCCAGTTGCTGGTTCTTTATATTGGGGTCAAGTGACCCCAGCTGCTTGTTCTTTATATTGTCAGTTTCGTGTTCTTTACATTGGAGTCACTTGACCCATTGTTTGTTCTTTATAATGGGGTCACGTAAACCCAGTTGCTTGTTCTTTATAATAGGGTCATGTAACCCCAGTTGCTTTTCCTTTATATTAGGGTCGCGTGAACCCAGTTACTTGCTTTACACATTGTCGGTTTCTTTTTCTTTACGTTGTTATCACGTGACACTAGTTGCTTGTTCTTAATGCAGTTGCCAGATACTTGGGGCATACAAATGTGAAGCGGCAATAGTTTAAGCAAATAAAAAGAATATGTATTATACTTATATATATATATATATATATATATATATATATATATATATATATATATAAATATATATATATATATATATATATAATTTTTATAAGTGGGCACTGCTAACTCGATGGATTTAGTACTTTTCGGGTCTTTAAATTAGGCTTCTTCTGTTGCTTGTTCTTGATATTGGGGTTACGTAACCCCATTTGCTTGTTCTTCATATTGGGGTTATTTAACCCCAGTTGATGGCTCTTTATATTGAGGTCACCTGACCCCAGCTGCTTGTTCTTTATTTTTTCAGTTTTCTTTTTTTTAATATTGGGGTCATCGTGAACCCCCTAGTTGCCCATGTTTTTTAAATTCAGGGTCACGATACCCAGTTGTTGTTCTTTTATCATTGGTGGTTAGGGGACCCCAGTTTGCTGGTTTTCTTTATATTGGGGTCAAGTTACCCCAGTTGCTTGTTCTTTATATTGTAAGTTTCTTGTTTCTTTCTCATTGGAGTCCCCTTGACCATTTGTTTTGTTCTTCATAATGGTCACGTAATAAACCCAGTTGCTTGTTTTTATATAGGGTCATGTTACCACCAGTTTGCTTTTTCCTTTTTTAGGTCGGTGAACCCAGGTTATTGCTTTACACATTGGTCGGTTTTCTTTTTCTTTTACGTTGTTTTATCGAGTGAACTAGTTGCTTGTTCTATGCAGTGCAGATACATTGGGAAAGTATATATATATATAATTATATATATATTATATTATATATATATATATATAATTATTATTATTATATATATATATATATATAGTATATATTATATATATATATAGTATAGTATATATATTATATATATACTATATATATATATATAATAATTTTTTATAAGTGGGCACTGCTATCTCGATGGATTTAGTACTTTTCGGGTCCTTAAATTTGGCTTCTGCTGTTGCTTGTTTTCTTTATATTGGGTTCATGTTACCCCAATTGCTTGTTCTTCATATTGGGGTTAGTTGACCCCCAGTTGATGGCTCTTTATATTGAGGTCACTGACCCAAGCTGCTTGTTCTTTATATTTTCAGTTTCTTATTTTTTATATTGGGGTCCTCGTTGACCCTAGTTTGCCTGTTTTTTTTAAATTAGGCCGTCACGTTAGCCCAGTTGTTGTTCTTTATATTGGGGTTAGGGGACCCCAGTTGCTGGTTCTTTATATTGGGTCAAGTGACCTCAGTTCCTTGTAATTTAAATTGTCAGTTTCTTGTTCTTAACATTGGGGTCACTTGACCCCATTGTGTTTGTTCTTCTATACTGGGGTCAGGTAACCCAGTTGCTTGTTCTTTATAATAGGGTCATGTAACCCCAGTTGCTTTTCCTTTATATTAGGGTCACGTGAACCCAGTTACTTGCTTTACATATTGTCAGTTTCTTTTTCTTTACGTTGTTATCACGTGTGACACTTGTTGCTTGTTCTTAAATGCAGTTGCCAGATCAAAAAAAAATAATATATATATTATATATATAGTAATATTATATATATACTATATATATATATATTATAGTATATCTATATAATAATATATATATATATATATAATATATATA
>JABUQX010101380.1:22500-24186 GCA_015478945.1 Trachelipus rathkii | reverse complement strand
CAGAAAAGTCTCACTTTCCTCAAATCCCCCTCAGATTGAACCAATATGCTACAACCACCACATACCTCACCTCTCAAACTGAATTTAACCATTAACATTCTAGTAATACAACACAAACCAAAATATACCCTAGCTCATCAAAATCCGCAAACCTTTCTCTCCCCTTTCTTATTTTTTTTTTTCCCCTCTCCACTTCAGTACACATATATTTCACCTCCACCACTACTCGGCTTCATCACTTCCTTTAATCTTTGTTTCAGCACAGCGAGCAAGTTCACCTTTTTAAATATATTCATCACCTCGCTCCTTTTCCCCCCCCCCCTTTCTTCCCCCCCCACATCTATCCTCTAAGCATTCCATGTCCCAGATGTTCATAGCCAGGTTTCGCGAAGAAACGAGATCATTTTTACGCCAATCACGAACAGGCCCGAGGCATGCATTGGAGCATTACTGTTGAGATAAATAAGTAATAGCGAATTCCTTAACCCTGCTGCCAGTCCTGTTAGTCGCCTCTTACGACCACACAGGAACATACGTTATAGGAATTCTTGCACCCAACATAGGGATGCCCGCCATAGAGAGCATATATTTATATACTATATTTATATTATATATATAATATATATATAGATATATAATATATATATATAATATATATATATATATATATATATATTATATTTAGATATATATAGAATATATATATATAGAAAGAGAAGAGAAGAGAGAGAGAGAGAGAGAGATGAGTAGAGAGAGAGAGAAGAGAGACAGAGAGAGAGAAGAGCAGAGAGGAGAGAGAGAGAGATGAGAGAGAAGAGAGAGAGAGAGAGAAGATCTATGTAAAGTCCCTCTTATATAAAGCTGACATTCCTCTTTTAAATTCCAGTTGAAGTTTTTTTTATTTTTATTTTTATTTCCGCCCATCCCCCCCCCCACCATCCTATAAATTAAAAAAGGTCTACAATGTGGACAGTTCAAAGATATTTGATTATGCTTCAACTTGAAAGCTGAGATAACAAGAGCCAAAAAACAAACGATGTCATAGAAATATTGATAGTGATTATTATGACAAAACGAAATATGGCGGAAAAAAAGAGAAAGAAAAATTATTATTTGGCGCGAAAATGGCGCCAAAAATTATCTTTTTTGCGCGCGAAATAATGGAAAACCCACGCGGGAAAACCAAAAATTGGCGAATATAGGTTAATGGGATTCCCAAAAGAATGAACAACGGTTCTAAACTAAATATATTAAATCAAGCTTATTCAGAAAAGTAATTGAGAAGGATAATAAAGACAATTTCGGAAAAGTTTGTAATCCCAAAATGTATTCCACGGGCATTAATTTTCAAGCAAGAGATTGTTGCATATATTTCGTTTCTCAAAAGGTTTGTTCGATTATAATTATTTATTTTTGAAAATTCCATTTACTATTACTTTATTTTGTGTTTATTTAATTTATTATGTATTAATTTTTAGTTATAAATGTCTTAAGAGAGAGAGAGAGAGAGAGAGACGAGAGAGAGAGGAGAGAGAGAGAGAGAGAGAGAGAGAGATGGAGAGAGAGAGAGAGAGAGAGAAAAGTGAGAGAGTGATAGAGACGAGAGATAAAGAGAGTGAATGAGAGACAGAGAGAGAGAGAGAGAGAGAATTTCATTTTCTTTTTGTTTCATTAATGTGTTTTGGT
>JABUQX010101380.1:0-17500 GCA_015478945.1 Trachelipus rathkii | reverse complement strand
AAGATATTTAATTTTCTTATTAAATCCAAAACCAATAAATTCGATATGTAAAGGACGATGCTTCTTTAGACATATAAATTGTTGTGTGTGTGTGTGGAGGACAGTAATTTCAAAAACTTGTAATAGTTAGCCTGTAGGCGAGTGATTTATTTGTTCTTTCGTGTGGAGTAGTAGTGGACTTGTTCTTAATACTGTATTAATATACATACTGCCCTAGAAAGGCATCAGAGAGAGCGCGTCACAGAACTTGTATCTTAAAAGCAAATAAGAAATCGGAGGCAAAATTACGAGTATAGACAAGATATTCTGACTCTCTCTCTTCACAGAATGCGATATATTTCGGCTATCATTAGTGGAAACAAGATAATAAAGAGTAAGTAATAGTATAGTATAATATATATATAGATATAGATAGGATATATATGAATAGATATATAGAGTATAGAGAGATAATAGAGAGAGTAAGTGTGAATAGAGAGAAATAATAGATATAGAGAGATATGAGAGCATAGATAGTAATGAGATAGATAATAATTTAATAGCCAGAGACCGAACATATGAGAGAGAGAAATGCGCAGCGATGAGAGTATCTTGGAGTTGCAATATGGTTGTCGCGCCCGGTGTTCCCATATATTTTCCCTTATTACCACCTCTAGAGTTGACTATATAGATCCAGTGGTAATTATAATCAGATTTGAATTAATATCGATGGTCGTTCAATAGACATTCATCTATAAACACACAGTAAATTGCTCTTTATCAAATTATCATTTCTTATCCTTTGGAAATGACAACTAAAAACAAATGGAAAAAATTTGCGCTCCACACAATCTTTCCCTATGGTGATTCATATTATCTAACTAATTCCACACTCTTTTCTGGATTCAACAAGTTTAACTAGTTTTAAATCAATATTGTCTTAGAGTCTTCCAATCTTTATCTTTATTTATGCTCGTCCAACTCTATAGAACAATCAGTCTCTTATTGTTCTAGTTAGTATACTTCCTTTATCTTGATCATGTGTTTCAAGAATTTTACAGCGTGCTTGTAGCTGATACCCATAGATTTGATCATACTTGTTCCCTCTAATAATGTCCAGCTCTAAAGGAACCGTTAATTTAGAGACAGGATATATCTCATCCTCCATAGGACCAAAAATTAAGATTAGAACGCGTGCGCTCTTTCCGGCACAGGAGCGGTCAGTCTAATAGAATACCTCTCTCCTTCTAGCCGCACTCTGAGCTAGCACCAACAAAAACCGCAATGAAATTAGAGCATTACCGAAGATTTTATCTCAGGTCCTAATGAGAGTCCCTCATTATTACCCTTCCCTTTCTTTATGAAGTATGTGCCATCCACCTCTCATTTCCTAGAATTCCTGTTTATGCGCTCCGCGCACCAAATTCGATTTAACTTTCAATACCTCCTACTCGTAGGGAGTATGAGTGCACCGCATAAACATCAGTGAGTGTGCTGAGAACCTATCAGTTGCGTACCCTCATACCCAGATACTATAAATGCCAGTGGGATTGCCAAGCTTCCACCATCACTCTGAGTCTTATTATACATAATAAACGCGTCTGCTTTACCCAAAGCACTTATAGAGCGAACTTGATTTACAGCATTCTTTACAATAATAATCAAGAGAATACATATGGTTTAGATCATACATTCTTTAAATCTAATATGAATACATTTCGCGATCTTAATTACTGAGCCATATGTATGTCTATATTCGTATAATAGGTTATATATCCGCTTTCGATACTGTGAGTTGAGTCTTCTTCCTTTGTTCTCGATTATTCTTCCTTTATGGTCGTCTTTGATCTCATTTATGTTTATTTTTCAGTGCGAGTAAATCTTATACATTTGTCCTATTGTGCGCTTCACCCAGTAAGTACATATCATCGAGTAATTATAGAGCTTTATATGTCTGATAATATATATAAGCTCTTGCGATACACAATCAGAGCCTATTATCTAAATAACTTTCTCCACTCATTTCATGTCTAATATTTGTTCTATTATTCTCTTTCAATTATAGTGTTCTCATTTATTCTATACTCTGTCTATAATAGACACCAATTCTATTTTCCATATAAATTCTATAATCCAATTTGTCGCGTATCGTTTTCTAGGAGCTCAGAAATTTCCAATAACTTCTGCCCAATTGATAATTCACTCTCCAATCCTCCTGTTTTTTCTTATATCCTGATTAAGCCAATATATAAAATGATATCTCTAGTCTGCATTTTTCAATTATCATTTCACAAATTCTATTCTTTTCAACATCTTTATGATGTGATTTAGCTTACCTATCCACATCTATCTATATTATTAATTTATACTCTTATTCGAAATATTGTGATAAAGGAACGTATATCTTCTTTTCAGATATCAGACTAAAATTTAATTGATGCATTTAAGTAGATGATTAGTTCACTTAATTGATATAGCAACAGATACTTATCTATATATCATTTACATTTCTAAGTTCTATTTATATAGTTGTATGTATTATTATTAAAGAATAATCATGATTGTTATTTTTACTTAATGTTGTCTATATATTATGCTATCATGATTATCTATTTTATTATCTATTATTCTAATTCTAATTTTTATTATTATCTTTATCTTATTATTTTTGTTGGAATCAAATCAGTACATAATTAAAAACATATCTCCTTATGAAAACTCATCTCTAATTTTCTTATTTATCTTGTAGTTAAATTATTATTAGATTGCTATTATTACTCGTATTATAATTAACTTACAATTATAATTTACATCAATGTAATTGTATTTTATATATGATCTCTACTCTAATACTACATGATTTCAATTGTAAATTGTATATTTATATTGGTGATTATTTCCTAGTAGCTGGATTCTTCTTATTAAGGGACTTTCCTCATTCATCTCAATCACTAGTTATTATTATTATATTTAAGCTTCTGTTTTGGATAGTATGAAAGTCAATCTATATCTTGAGTAATTAGTTATGTTATTCTCATTCATCAATTATTTAGTCTTATTCCATATGATAGAATGTTTTAGTCATAAGTCATGAGTTCGACTTCCTTAACTCTTATCTTTAAGCTGACTTATGCTTTTCCTATTATTTATTCTTATCTTAAATATTGGAGATTCTGCTTAAAAGAGGATTTGCCAATTTCACTCCTATAATTTCTTATTGTATTTATTACATAATATTTATTTATTCATTGTCTACTATTTTGAATTTATTCTTAATGTCATTATTATTTGTAATCCTCATTTCCTTGAATATGAATGATATCCTTATGTTCAATCTTACGTAATTTATTTTTTTAATTTTCAGTGGATCAACGTTCAAAATCCATGCAAGACTAAATGTATGAAGTATGCCTGATTCAGATTTAACATGCTATATGGAGTCTCTATATCTTTTTACAATTACCTATGTATTATTATTATTATTATAATGAACTATCACTCACAGTATTCATTATTTATTTATATCTTAATTTTTTCAAATATCTATTCCCATTTATTTTTTTTATGTCATACTCATATTTCTTATAACGCTACGTTATCGGATTAGTCATTGATTCTATGCTATATTAATTATTTTGTAATTCCCTATTGATTGATATCCATTATAATTTCTAATAAAAAATCTTTCGTGATGTATATATATTTTAAGGTGCGAAACTTGCCCAGTGCGTCGAGAGCTTAAATCTTGAGCTCGAAAGCGTCTGGAGAGAGGAGCAAGCATATATTCCCCTTATATTATAAATGGAAAACCACGGCTAATCCCCTCTATTTTTTAATCAATCAAGTAATAGTATATAACCATTTTTTATAGTAATTATTTATTATATATAACTAAAATTAATATTTAAATTAGAAAAAATAATTTAATAGCACTTAATGTTTATATAATTTATTAGTTATTTAATTATTATTTAATATTATACGAGTAGGGAGTATTGTTATATTATTATATTATTATTATTATTATATATTTAATATAATTTATATTAATTTAGATTATTTAATTATTTAATTATTATAATTACTATATATGGTAATTTGGTAATAATAATAATAATAATAATAATAATAATAATATATTTGTTCAATCACTATAGTCTCATCAAATGAGATACACCCCTTTTGATGCTTAAAAGCAATATAGTATTGAGATGCCTTTGCCCATAATAAGTATTGGTTGGAATCAACTGCTCTTTTAAAATTAGAAAAAATTATCAATATTAACATGATGATTATTGTAAATATCTTTAATATTCACTTTTAATAAATATTTTTATTGTAGAAGCCTAAAAGTATTGGAATATATTGTTGAAGTGTGCATAATTTTTTATTATATGTGTAATTAATTATTTTTTTTTTTTTCCAATTTGATTAATTAAGTTCATTCTTTAATTTTTCAGTCCGACATTAAAGAATGTCAAAAACAACTTGTAACACAACTTGTTGGACAAATGAATGAAGCTCCTGGTCCTCCTACTCGCAAACTTTTAGCAAGATGCTTGGCAACAGTTTTCAGTATTGGAGACACATTTCTTTTGTTTGACACTATTAACAAATGTAATGATATATTAAAAAACAAGGATGATTCACCAAGTTATCTTCCCACAAGATTGTAAGTAACATTTTAAAACTTTTTTGACTCGTTGTTACCAAAGTAACATAATTATCAAACCCCTTTAAAAACTACTCCCTCATTGATACTGTTTATGCATAGTTACATATGATTTATTTATATTAATTCTAGCAAATATCTTGATTATATGATTATGCAAAAATATATAAATTATATTATAGCAATATTAATCAGTTAGTGTGTGATATTTATGCATATTTATATTAATTTAATATAAGAAGCTATAAAAATAATTACGTGTGAATTTGTAAGTATAATTTTACTCTCTCTCTCTCTCTAAATATTTAAACCTTTAGCCTACTAAATTTCTTCTCGGTCAGCATTAGTGATTGCATTGGTGATCTTATACCATGTCAAGATTAAAACAATTTTCTAACCTAAAGAAAAAATAAATAAAAGATTTGGAAATGGTAAATGTTGTATGGTTAATTCGGATAGAAAAATTTGTTAAAAATAAGTTATTTTTAAATTATTTATTAATTATATTTTATATATTAAATTTTGATAATTTAAAAACCTTTATCTCTTTTATTATTTCATATTTTTTAAAACTATTTTTAAAATTATATTTATAATTGTAATAATACATTTATTTATTTAAATGCTAATTATTTATACTATTTACATTATTATCAGAACTATTACTTTTTTTAAAATATGAAAAATCTCGATGACCTAACCTGAATCTGTGAATTCTAACACGTGGGAGATTATTTAAACCTAAAATAAAATCTCCATTATTTAGGTTTTATTACAACATAGTATATAAATGATATGTATATAAAGGTTGATATACTACTATTACATTATTATATTATTATATTAATTATATTATATTATATTATAATTATAATATTATTCATTATTAATTAATTTATATATATTATATATATATATTATATATATATTTATTTTTTCAGTATATATAAGCCATTAGGTAAAATCCCATTAAAGGCTAGCACATACGAATATGAGTTAATACTATGCTGAGTAGTGTATTACTAATATTCATCTAATAACTCACAATAATATTCACATACTGCCTATGAGGTTTATTGTATAGTACAAATTTAGAAATTCAGTAATATAAATAAACATTAAATGAACACACATAAGGTATATTGTATTTTTTTAATGCAATATTATTTAAATATTATTATAATATAATAATATATTAAATTATAATTAATTATATAATAAAATAAATAAATAATTATAATAATTGTGAAAAACAATTAAAACAATATAATAAAACAAATATCATCAGATAACTTTACCAAGATCTATATTTTATATTAACTTCCACTTTTTTATCTTATGTAATATCTAAATAATATAAAGAGCGTGCTATACGATATGCTTATTCTCTGGTATCCTATGTAAGAGTTAGTACATAAATATTGTACTTTAGAGGAGTTCATCAAATTCATATTGTTATCTTCTGAGCTTAACGCTAACAGAGACATTCCTCTCGTGCACTTTCATATTTATTCCCCTAAAAACTTTGTGCTTTTATCGAATGCGCTGTAAGAGCACCCTACACCGCCACTATGCATACTGTTTGCCCTCTCATTTTCTGTGCCGTTGGCTCTACCTCACCTGTTAAAAACTTTGTCTCAATAGCCATCTAAGGACTGTGTAATTGACTTGTGGTTCATTCCTTATGTGAAGACATACTTAGTGATTATTGTCTCTCTCCCTCTATACTGTACTGTTGCTCCCTTTAGTGCCCTTAGTTCCATGGACTAAGTGGCTCTAACCTACGCTTTTGACAGTGTGCTCCTTATATATCTCTCTTAGTGTCTCACTCTCTCGTTTTTAAAATTTCCCACAATTAAATTACCACCAGATCCCATGAAGTCTGTTCCTTGCCCTCCTTACGCTCAAGTGCATGTTCGTTCACCTCTTCCCACTGCACAAATGGCTCTCCGTAGCAGAGGGGAACGCGATTATCTGACTTAGAATATATCCTATAATCACGCCCTCCATGTAGTTTGCGATCTCGATGCTTTGAATAGTGGCCCGTGTATAGTTCTAACTATGCCGATTCGCACTCTCACTTAGTTTAACTGATGCTCTCATATAAGACCGCTGATTGTCTTTCTCTGCTAAGTGAATCTTTGCTCAACCTTTTATTGCTCCTTGGCCTCAACTCGTAAGGCAGCCAATATGAGCAAATCTGCCATCTCTAGTCCTCCAATAACAACCTCAATTAGTCATTGCGTGTCCCCTCTCACTGCGCCATTTCGAACCCCCGCACATTGGTCTTCCGTCAGGTGCGCGTCATATCAGTCAGCGAAATGTCCCTTGGGCAATAGCTACGCCTTGGACACTATCTTCAAGAGCGAGCTGACAAATTCTGCGCCTCCGTACTGGATGCAGAACACATATCTTCATTGGCTTTCCTTTTAGATGCCTGAGGCCTCTTCCCTTTCTCCAGGCTTGTAGCTCATGCATAACTCCTTAGGCCCTTTGCCCCGTCACACTAAACCAAAGCCTACTCTCTGATATTAACGATTTCCTGTTCCAAAGTTTAGTTCTACTGCCTGCTCCGAAACGAAGTGATGCTATTCTTAGATGTTTATCGAGACATATTAAGTTAATATGGCTTCCTCATACATTTTCTCTCATATTCCCTTCACAGTGATCTTTAAACACTGAGGGCCTTAACCTTTATACTCGTCATCCTAGAACCAATTATATATATAAATATGAACTGGCGATGACGTAAAGTATCTTAAAGTTAAGGTCATGTAGAGTGACCAATGTCTTATCACCTTACTACTTTAGGGAGACCATTCAAAAAACTAGATAATTTAAATGGAACAAATAATGAGTATTTTTAATTGTGATAGTATATATAATTTAATTAAATTAAAATAAGTAATTAATAATTATTAATATATTTTATAAAGAATATATTATGTAATTAATAATCTATGTGATCAATAATAAAGGAGGGGATTTTATAATTAAAGATATAATAAAGAAATTTCCTTTTATATAAACCTATTATATATTATATTATTTTAATAATATATATATTACTTTATAAAATATATATTATATATATATATATATATATGTGTGATTAGATATTAATTGTTATATTATATTATATATATTTATCATTATATATATTTTATATTATACTATATTATACTATAAAAAAAAACAATAAATATTTATAATAGTACTATCATCCCGCTATTAATATATTAAGTCTTGTATATGAGTTATATTAGTGAGTTGATTCCCTAGTTTTAACATTAATTATTAACTAAAATGAAAATCTCTTTGTTATTTCTAGTAGGATTACTATGATAAAATAGGTTATGTTAGTAGCGATGTGGAAGACCGGAGGAATCAGTAGCTTTATTTTTAATTACAATATAATGGAACGGCTATGTTAATAAAGTACCCAGCTAAGAGATATAAATGTGATATAATAAAATATAATAAGGATATAATAGATTAAGGAATCTCTCTATTATACCATTACTTCTTATTATCGTCGTCTTGAATAGACACAAAAGTCTCCATAAGTGCGGACCAGTTTTAACTATCACTCTTCAGCTCGTTCCTCTCACGTTCCTGACCTTCATACATATCTCTACTTTCATACTTCCTTCTGCTCTACCTGTGCCTCGTCATTATATACTATCATTTTCACGCTCTCTTTACAAGCGCTTCTTCTCTGCACTCTTACAATTCCATCCTAATCGGATCATACTTCATACACTCTGGCGTCTCTCACTATATTATCATGACATACGTAACTTATAGCTTCAAATATCTAATGCACCATATAAACTATAAATATTAAACAAAATTGATCTTCATATTCACTCCCAGAGATAATCTTGATCAAGTACTCTAAAATGTAAAATAGTACTGATTCTCAAAAGCGAGTGAGATTTACTCTTAGAGTAATAATTGAAGTTGGGACTCCGAAAAATCGAAAAATATTTTTTTTTTCTTTCTTTTAACTCACCCCAACGTTCTACTAGAGCTTGTAGCTTATATTAGCCATTCTATATCAAGGGAAAGACTAGCATACGTATTCACTATTTGGGTCCTTACTTGCATAAAGTGTACGTATATGGAGTAAGTGAATCATAATTTCCTTCACAGTAAAATAAAAGTTACAATTTTAACTAAAAGTTTTAATTGAGAAATATATTAGTTATATTATTATTTACTATTTATTTGAATTTAAGTTTGTTAGTCATTATTAATTTATTCACTTATTTTTTAATATTTATTCATTGGTTATTATTATTTAAAATATAAGTGAATTTTTTTCAGATACTAAAGTATAACTAGTTAAAGAAATCAAACTTACTTTTTAGCGGGAATCTAAGTAAGTTTAACAAAGGTTTATTGAGAAATAATTAGTAATTTTAATATTAATATAAGTTTATGACAGTATAGATAATTTTAATTTTTCAATTATTTGTATAATTTTATAGGCTTACGTTTACACAAAATGCAAAAGAATAATTGGAATTGAATTGAATGGTGACCTGTGTCAGGTTCAACAGAGTATTATTAGTAAACATCAGTTTCAAGTAAGTTTTTTTTTTCTTTTTTTTTAAATATTTCCATTTAAATTTTTTATATTTACTAAAACATTGTAAAGGTTAAGATGATTATATTTCATTTTGCTTCCTTTCCAGTATAGTTATTTAGTAGTTAAAAGTTTAATAACATTCTCCTTTAGTTTTTATTTCACAATGTAGACTCTCTTCACCTACCACCAGGATTGTTTGGTTTAAACCAACATGTTTTTTTTTTTTTATATATATTTAAACCAACTAAAATATCCATTTTTTTTTTCCTAATAAAAAAAAAAAGTTATAAAAAAAAAGTTCTCTAAACGAGAGCAAAATAGATAATACATCCTAATTATGAATTTAAATAGTAAATAAATAAGGGAAAACGTTAGTAACTCCATTTTAAAAAATTTATAACATCAAAATACGATAACAATATTCAAAACTAATAACTTTTAATCATTTTTTTTAGCTTAAAAAATTGCTATTAAGATGTTAAAGTGAATAAACATTGTTAGGGATTAGTTCCTAAGTTATATTTGAAAGGGAGGAACTCATCGTATAGTTTATCTTTCCCAAACTTTGTATATATAATATATTACAAATTAACAGTACACATTTATCATTTATATTTTTTCATAGTTTCAAATTGCTGATTTAAAAACATTATGTTAATAGTATAAAAAAAATTATTTTGCCCATATATATACTGTATATATATATATATATATATATATATATACTATATATTATATCTATATATATATAAATATATATATATATAATATATAAAATATATAATATATATTTATATATATATTATATATATATATATATATATATATATATATATATATATATATATATATATATGATATATTATTATATATATATATATATTTGTGTGTGTATATATATATATAATAATAATAAATATATATATACGCTTATATACATATTATATATTATATATATATATATATATATAAATATATATATTATAATATACTATAGTAATATACTATATATATATTATATAGATAATATTTATAATATATATTATTATATATATCCTTCAGTGGGTAAAGACCAGAGTATTACCAAATTCCATGTCTTTGAAAAATTGGAAACCAGGGCCAGATTAAAGCCTGACATTGGCCGATATGCAGCACTTGAAATTGTGCAAATCAAAGGAAGTTGGAAAAATAGATAAATTGAGTGTTTTTTCAGACTTTACCAGTGGAGTACATGTAAGATTGAGCATAGCAGTTAAGTCTGGTGTCAGAGTTGGATGGAGAAAGTATGAGATTGTCTGAAATACGAGTTGCAAGAACTCTCTTCAAAGAGGGAGGTACATGACTGGAAAATTCAATAGAGCTATGTAAATTGTAATAACAATAGAATTAGTAGTGTTATGAAACAGTTCGATGGCTAGAAAGATTGGAGAAAGTTAGTTTGTGTAGGAGAGTTAACGAGTCGACAAGCCCTAAAATACACTTCATCAAGGAGAGCAATATGTTAGGAACCACCCTAGATATGTGATTCATTATTCATACTCTATACAAGAGTGAATAATGCCTCAATGCAGAGCTAGCAACTGTGCTTCTCAGATAGATCACAAGAAAAGAAAATATTAAGAAAAGAAGAAGGTTAGAGTTGTGTTTTTAAAGAAATTATAGTTGTGTGGAAGATTATGTTTAGGTAGATGTAGAAGCCGAGTTATAAAGCCATTAAAAACAAGCATGTTTTCTTTAACATATTGGTACGAGAAAGATCAGAAGTCTGTTGCTTCAAGGCTACCCTCTTAGCATCATTTATTTGCTGTTGAATGAGTCATCTTTCAAATTAGAAGCAGTAATGATGAGTGGTGGAGTTATCAGCCTAAGAGTGAAGAAGAGACACAGGAACAGATAGATCATTGATACAAATTAAAAATAAAAACAGTCGGGGATAGAACAGAATTCTGAGGAGCATCAATACGGATATATTTAAAGGATAAATGGTTGTTATCTACAATAGTTACCATAGAACGACTATAACGGAAGTCAAGAGAAGGTTACAAAGATAGGGTTAAATACAGAAAGAGGGAAGTTTATAAATTGAAGCTTTGTGCCAGTTTGGCACCACAGAAAAAGATTCACAGAAATGCAGAAGATTGTTGACTTGGGTACCGCTTTTTTAGAACATGCTGGATGATTGCACTCTTCTATAAGGAAGGAATGCTAAAGTTGATGGGCAGTGAGGAAACAGTTTCCCCCAAGGTAGGGTGGAAACTCAGAAGCACAAGTTTTGAGAACCATTGGAGGGGTCAACTTCAGCACACTTTGTCTTCTTAGTGTTAAGCTCAGATAGGGCAGAAATAATATTTTAATCTTAAATGCATCTAATACTGTTCCAGCCGTTTTGTCTTTTATGACCACTGCCACTAACCATTTCGAATACATATCAATTCCCAGCAATAAATACTTATTTCTCTTATTTGTCAAAGGTAGTTCCATCAAATCCAAAGCTACTACATCAAAGGGTTTCTTTGCGGTTACTTTCCAAACAGGTGGTTTCTTTCTTCTAGGTGGAGTATAGTTTCTCTCTCTTAACATTTTATACATGATCTAGTTACCATGTTACTAATGGAATAAACTTTAGAATGCCAAACTATTGTATTTACTTTATCTATCAATTTATCCCTACCCAAATGAAAATATTTCTTGTGGATGTCAGTTACTAAGTCTATTAAATCTTGAAAGGTAATCATCGGTACTTCATTTTGTCCTGATTACTTTACTAAAAATCCACTTCAAATTTTAATACAATGAGTATGCCGAATAAAAGTTCTTGGCATGTATCCTTGTTTCATTTTCATTTCTTGCCTCATTTTCATTTATAACTGCAAATAATTGTAAATAGTGACTATGATTTTATTCTTCACCTACTTAATACTTTGTCCTTAAGATCTTCAATAATTGGTAAATTGAATAGGGGTATTTGCTCAGTATGTCAATTGGCAAATATCAAAATAAATATAAGCTGCAATTTCGTAAGAATAGAAACCGGCATCAGTACAGTACGAGGAGAAAATTGTTTTATAGCTTCCAAAAATAAATAAATGATAAATAATCTTTGTTAATTTAGGAGCTTCTCATCATACATATAGGTTAATGCCCTTTTTATTCTTGGTAATTCTGGAAAAGAGATTTCTTTCTCATTTGCTTTGATAGAATCGCACTGTTCAGTTTTACCACTCTCATTCTCTACACCATTCTTTGTCTCTTACTCTTCGCTTCCTTCACTCTCCTCTAACTCTTCTTCTCCATCTTCCAATTCGAACAGTATAACTTCTTTCTCTACCGGAATCTCGGCACTGACATCTATTAAATCCAATTCAAAATTATCGGGCTCTGCAGGATTTGAGACGTGTTTTGCGGTAATGGTCTTAAGAAATAGAATGTACTCCATGCGCACAAATAAGATAGCACGTTGATAAAGGTGCATCAATAGAGGCATTATACTGAATATAACTATCCTTTATATGATACTAACAAACTGTGAATTTGTAAACTCTAGCACAAGCTTTAATAACGGAGTAACGCTAGCTCGTTACTTTTTGCCACAAAGAAAGAATTTATTGATTTTTTTTTTTTTTTGAGTAACGGAGTAACGAGCAACGAAGTTACTTTTTTCAGTAACCATGATCAGATATATATATATAATATTATATATATATTATATATATATATATCATATTATATATAATTATACTTCTTATATATATTAATATATAATATATAATATATTATATATAGATATTATATATATATTAGTATTATATAATATATATAAATATAATATATATTATATTATATATATATATATATATATATATTATATAATATTATATATATATATATATATTATATATATATATATATATATATATATATTATATCATATAATATAAAAAAGCTACCTTTAAACTTTTATCCCTTTTCAGACGTAACACGGGGGCGACTACAGGAAAATCGAACTTTAAGGCCGGGTATTCCAAACCAAGCGCCACCAACGTGTTCGCAGTCGAGTTTTTAATTCTTCCCAGGTAGATAAACTCCAACGCTACGCAGAGAAGTGACCAGGTCCTCTGTATGGAGAGCGGCGAGGCAACCTCCTGCGCCATGAGGCGTTCATATATTATATATTACTATTATATATATACTATTAATATATAATAATATATATATATATTATACTATATAGTATATATATATATACCTTTTTTTGGTTTTTATATTACTAAATTATAATATTGTTTTATATGATCATCTCACTAAGTTATTTAATTAAATTTTTTATGTATAATTCTTTTTATTTATTTATTTATTTAATTATATATAATAATAATTTAAATATATTATATATATATATATTATAATATGTATACTATTATAATATGGCTATAATAAGATGGTGGACTCCAGGACGAAAAGACTTCAATAAAAAATGAAACTGCCTTGCAATGTCTTTATGTTAAATAGCTATAGGAAATACGTTGTTTGTTTAATTGTAATTCAAATTAATATAAACAAAATTAAAATGAAATTACATATATTTTTTGTGCTTCACACTTATAGTCTTATAAAAATAGTAGCTTAGGCCGTGCCTAGGCTATTTATTTCAGTTTAAATTTGAGGAATGTATACGTAAAGTTTGTAAGAAACACCCTTGGACAAGAATAAATTGATATTTGATATTTTAATATTTTATGTTATCGGATCCGGGGTGGGGCTTCGGCCCCCCCCCCTCTATATCATTCCCCCCCGTCCCTGCCGCAAGACGGGGTGCCCCGCCCGCAAGCTCGCGGGTCCGGGGGAGTTTTTTTTAAATAAAAAATACCCATAAATTTTGCTAAATATTCCAAAAATGTAATTAAAAAACATTGGAAAAAAAATTGAATTGTTGTTATTTAAATTATAAGTATTCTAAAAAAAAAATATTAAAAATAAATAATAATAATAATATAAAATAATAATAATAATAATAATAATAATAAAAAATCTGTGTTAATCTTAAAATTAAAATGCAAATAACGCTATTAAATAATAGAAATTGCAGCATAAAGGTAGAGGCCGAAATTCGTTGTTTTCTATCGCAAAATTCCGCGTATAAAGGAGTCAACAATCTTATAAATGTCCAAATATATATATATAATATATATATATATATATAATATATATTATATATATTATTATAGTATATATATATATATATATATAATATATATATATATATATAATATATATATACTATTAATATTATTTATATAAATAACGTATATATGTATATTTATATATATATAGATATTTCTTTCTTTTTTTTATTTTTTTTTTTTCCTTATCCTCCTTATACTTCCCACTAGATGTTGAGTATGGTGCATTACATTAACGGAAATAAGATAGTTAAGTAGAAGAGCATGACGTAAGTCGAAAGAAAAGCTCCCCCCCCCCCCCATCCCTTCAATACCCTCCCTTAAGTGAGAGCCCATTGTCATCGATAAAATCCACCCTAAGGCTTCGCAAGACTGCGATGGACCCTTACTGTGGTATCTCATCAATGTAGGATTCATCCTTAGGGCCATGCCCACAACCACACCCACTCACAAAACAATGCCATTCACTTCTATTATGGACCTTTCTTTTCGCCTCTGCAAACTCGCATTCCTTTCCTTAAGATATTTCTTTACTGACTCCTACCATTCACAACTTTCCTACTACACTGCATCATCTTTTCTCTTTTAATCCAACTTATAACCTAAATATTTAAACAATTGCTCACCATCCAACATAATTTCATACCACAGACTCTTCTCACTCACTACCATCACCTTACTCGTATCCACATCTACTTTCAAACTCCCTCCTTTTACACACACACTGACAAACCCCTCTACCAATCCTCTCAAACTTCCTTCCGATTAGCCACACAAAGCCAAATCATCAATGTACAATAAGCAGGGTACCCTCCACTTTTTCATTCTCCATCATTCTAACACATTCCCCTACTACCCCTACCTCTAATTCTTTCATCACCTTATCCATATGCAAATTTAATAGCCAAGGAGACATTTCATCCCTGTCTTACTCCACTATTAATATTAAACCACTCACTTTTAAGTGCATTTATCCTTTATATATATATATATATATATATATATATATATATAGTATAAATATATATATATATATATATATATATATATATATATACTATATAATATATATTAATATATATAATATAGTATATATAATAAATCTTATTAGTTTTTTTATTTTTATATTATATATAATATATATATATATATATATATATATATATATATATATATATATATATATATTATATTATAGATATTATATTTTTTATATATATATATATATATATAATGACTAGGATAGAATTCAAGTGATTCATGGTGATGTTATATATATACTATATATAATATATATATATATATATATATATATATATATATATATTATATATATATATATATATATATATATATTATAAATATATATATATATATAAATATATAAATATATATATATATAATATATATTATATATATATAATATATAGTATATATATATATATATATATATATATATGATATCATCATATATATATATAGTATATATATATTATATATATAATATATATATAGTTAGATATGACTAGGATTGATTCAAGTTGATTCCTGGTGATGTATGGATCAAGTGGAATTGTTAAGGCTGTGATGTTATTTGTAATGAAAATGTTTTTTGAGTTTTTCATCTCTCCGTTAATTCAAGTAGGAATGTGGAGACTTTTGAGAACAAGATACGAAAGAAAGGATCCTGTCTTGTTACAATTCCATCAATTGCAAGATTCACTCAGATATCTTGATGTTAATTATATATATATAATTTACTATATATATAATATTATATATATAATATATATATTATAATAATATATAAATATATAATATATATATACTATTATATATATAGTATATATATATATATATAGTATTACTATTCTTTCTTCTTTATTCTACCTTCTATTTCCAGAATGGAGTTTAAGGTGCCGTGACGGAGCATCGGAAAGAAAAGCAGAGAAGAACATTGACGAGTCGAAAGAAAAACCCAGCCTTACACGACCCCCAGTAACAATTAAACTACTGAGAACTTCGTCGCCCAGTCAGAAATCCAACCCTAAAGCTTCATGGGACAGCGACATGGACCCTCACTGATTAGGTAGATCGTCCAATGTAAGGGTTCAAATCCCTTTGGCCAGGTGGCAGACCAACCATACCCCTTCACAATCCCCGCCCATTCACTCCTGTTCATACACCTTCTTCTCGCCTCCTACCAAAACTCACAATTTTCTCTCCTCAACATCGTTTTACTGACTCATCCACTTTTTATTCGGTCTCCAGCGGTCGCGTTCCCACCCACCACTCGTCACCTATACATCGCTAACAACCGACTATCATATCATCCATCCTTTCACCAAACCATCTCAACATCTTTCATTTATTCTCTCATTTACCCTTCTTCACACCACACAACTCTCTAATACGTTTTCCATTCCTTCATTTTATCAATTCTTCATCCAACTAACACGCCCCTAAGATTGTCTATTTGAACACATTGAACTTTAGATTCCATTTCGCATCACTACTCATAGTCTCACTACTATACAATTAACACAGGATAAACAACATACCGTTCCAATGTAAGACTTAGCACACTCAAGACTTGTTCACTTACATTCACCAACGATTTAATTGCACCAGCACCTTCCTGCCATTCACCAACCGCTTTCCTACTACACTCTGCATCATCCGTTCCCTTGCTTGCTCCAGTTGCTCTAAAGTATTTAACATCAGACACTTCCAGCTGCTCAACATCTAACAGAACTTCACACTGATAACTGTCCTCACTCACAACCATAACCTTACTCTTATCCACGTTTAACTTCAAGCCCCTCCTTTTACACACCCTGCCAAATCTCTCTACCAATCCTCTCAAAACTCCTTCAGATTCGCCACACAGAACCAAATCACTCGCGCATGATAATAGGTAAGGCACCTCACTCATCCCACTTTCCATCATTCTAGACACTATTTCCTCATTCCCCACCGCGGAATTCTTCATTAACCCGTCCATATACAATCTGATAACCAAGGAGAGCATAACACCAACCCGTTCTCACTGCACTATTAAGTCCGTAACACATC
>JABUQX010101379.1:10000-40020 GCA_015478945.1 Trachelipus rathkii | reverse complement strand
AGAAGAGATATATATACGTATAATATATATATATATACCGACAGGTATAATATATATATATATATATATTATTATATATATATTAAATATAATATATATATATATATATATATATATATATATATATATATATATATATATATATATATATATATATATATATATATATATATATATATATATATATTATATTAGACTCTTTTTTTTTCTATTTTTATTTTCTTTTTTTTTTTTTTTTTTCTATTGTAATGTATTTATAATCTAATCTTTTTTCAGATACCTAACTTCATAATTATTCATTATTAAAAGTAACTATATTATTTAAAAAATTTTTATGTTAGAAATAAATTTCTTGTACTTTTTTGTCAAAGAGGCCAATGGGTTCCAGCTTTGTTTCCTTACCAGATACCATTAAACCTGAATTGTCAACTGTGATGTAATTCTCCTTAATCTCAAGAAGTCAAGCTCTATCAATCCTCAAATCAAATGCAGAAATTATAATTATATAATTATCTATTGTATTTTCAATAGAGATAATAATATATAGTTATTGTCTTAATAAAAAAATTTCAAACTTAATACTGTTTATTGTAATAATACTAATTAACAAACTTATATAGTTATTGTGAAAGCGACAAATAAGGTCGCTTTAATTGGTGACCCCGGAGTGACCCATTCACTTTTAACAAAATTTTTGTTCGTCATACATTCTTTGTATTATTTTATATTTTTTAGTATTTTTGTTTAGTTCTTTTATATTAGCTTTGTTTATATTTGTTTTTGGAACCCATTGAGCATCTTTGTGCTGTAAAAATAATTATATCTATTCTATTCATCATGTCTACTACTACTACTACTACTACTACTATTACTACTACCACTGCTACTACTACTACTTCTCCTACTACTATTGTTACTACTCCTCTTACTATTTCTACTACTACCTATAATATGTTATCTGATTCTATTCCTTCTTCTTCGACTATATTTCCTCTCCCTTCTTCATCTCAAAATTTTTCTCATCCTCCGCCTTTGTATGATCCTCACCAACACTATCTGTTACAACAATCGCTTAATCAACAATTATTGATGTCACAACATCAACAACAACTACATCAACAGAGTACTCCACCGCCTCCACCTCTCTCTGCAACTTTTCCGGCGACTACCTGGCCTATATCGCGTGTTCCTCGCCTGACCCCACCGCAATTTAGGAGAGATGATGTTGATTTTACGATTCAGCAATTTGATATTTTCCTTGCTTCGCTTCCTACAGAATTCGATAAGGCTAATGCTTTTCTGCTCTCCATTCCCTATGAAGTTCAGAAATCGATCCCTAATCTTTTACCTTCAGTCAGCTCCTCTCTTACTCCTTATTCTACTCTTTGTGAATTATTACGTCGCCATCTTTCTCCTTCTGATGCTACCCGTTTTCACGAATTGTTAAAACATGAGGTGTTGGGTGATCGTCTTCCTTCACAGCTTCTTACCCGTATGCTCTCTATTTCTGGTCCCCTTGCTGATAGTAACCAATCTCTTCTTCGCACTCTCTTCCTGGACCGTCTTCCTGCCTTTGTTAGTACTTCCTTGCTCTCTCATGGTGACGCCTTGTCTCTTCAAGATTAGGCCTCGCGTTGTTGTTGTTTTGTGTTGTGTTGTGTGGGGGCGAAACGGGTGGGCGGGATATATTTCTTGCCGTAGATTCAGTTATCTTTTCTCTCCTATAACGAGTCCTTCTGTGTTGTGTACCTCCTATGGGTTACTGACGTCGCGCGATTTGAGCGGGCGGTCTTCGGTCTCTCTTCTATTACGGGGGCCTTCTCAATGGTTGAGTGGCGGTAACTCCGTCTCTCGGCAGTATCTTCGTGTGCCCTCGCTGCTGTGTGAGTTGCTGGCCTCGCTCCTTCTTCTCTTTACTCCTCCTCCATTCGTTCCAGAATTCATCTTTAGACCCTCTTACTAATATTCTTACCTTGATTGAACAATATGAATGTTCAAATTATTTCCTTGCAACAACAAATGTCTTCTATCTCTCGTTGTCAGTGTCAGCAATCTGCATCTTCTCGCAATAGATCTCGTTCTCCTTCACCTTCCCGTTCTTCTTTGCCACAACCTCCTCAAGGTTCTCCTTTATGCTACTATCATTATCATTTTGGTGTTAGAGCACGTAACTGCATTCCTCCCTGTAATTTTAAATCTACAAATTCTCTTCAGAGAAACTCCCCTCGGGGGGGACCGTAGATCATTGCGCTCCTCCCTTGGTCAATTCCTCAATGCCAATTCTGATTCACTCCATATGCCTACTGTTTCTTATTCGTCTTCGGTTCTTGCTACTACAACGGTTTCTCCTTCTGTTCCTATTTCCTGTTGATTCTTCTTACTAGTATCTATTCAACTGAAAGTTAATGCTGTTCTATCCAGTCACTTTTACGTTTATAATTTGATGGTGATTTCTAAAACGGTTTTTCCTTATGGACTGGCAGTATTTCTCTATTTTGAATGTTCATGGTTTTTGTTCTTCTTCTTCCGCCTGTTGTTTCTCATTTACTGGGCTGCTAATGGTATCTAGCATTGCTGTCTATGGTGAACAACTCCTTACTTTATCTATTGGACTACGTCGTTCTTTCCGTTGGACTTTTCTCTTGGCCGATGTTACACAAAACATCATTGGTGCTGATTTTTTAAGTCATTTCAATATTCTTATTGATATGGCCAATAGCCGTCTACTTGATGACACTACTTCTCTTTTTTGTAATGCTGTTTCCTTCGATTCTTCTATTTATGGTATCAATCTTTCTGATTCCTCCTCTTATTCTTCTTTTCACGCTCTTTTGCATTCTGAATTTTCTGACTTAATCCAGCCTATTTCTAATCTTTCTCCTCGTCTCACCATGTTATGCATTACATTGAGACAAAGGGTAGTCCTCCTGTTTGCAAGGCTCGCAGACTTTCTCCAGAAATGTTAAAGATTGCGCGTGTTGAATTTGACATGCTTCTGGAAAAGGGTATTGTTTCCCCTTCTACTTCTCCTTACGCTTCTCCGCTTCACATTGTTAAAAAAGGGCCAGATTCTTTTCGTTTTGTTGGGGACTACAGGTTACTAAATTCTAAAACTGTTGCTGATACTTATTCTATTCCTCACCTTCATGATTTTACTTCTTCTCTAAATGGATTGCACCATTTTTCTTCTCTGATTAAAAATCTAGCCTTTATCCTTCAAATTCCTGTTTAATCCTGAAGATTCGCTCCTAAAAAACTTGTATTGGCAAACTCCTTTTTGGGCAAATTTTATGTATAACTATGCCATTGCGGTCTTCGTAATGCCAGTGCTACTTTCAACGATTTGATAGATCATGTTCTACGGGTTTACCCTTGTATATGCTACATTGATGATTATTTAGTTGCTTCTCGTTTCTCCGGAGGAGCATCTTCTCATCTTCGTACTTTTCTCTCTTATTCAAGCTGGTCTTCGTTTTTTTAAATTTGAGAAATGCATTTGGGTGCTGCTTCTCCATTTTCTTGGCCATAAAATTTCTTTTTCTCTGGTCTTTCTCCACTACCTGATCGTGTTTCTGCTATTCGTGATTATCCTCTTCCTACCACTCAGAAAGATCTTCGTGCTTACCTAGGTCTCCTTAATTTTTATCGTTGTTTCCTCCCCAAGGCTGCTGCCATATTAGCTCCAGTTACTGCTTTGCTTGTTCAAGGTCGTCGGGGCAGCTCGACAATGGTTAATTGGACTGATGCTGCTTGTGAAGCTTTTGAACAGAGTAAAACTCTATTGGTCAACAACACTCTTCTTGTTTTTCCTGAACACGGTGCTGAAACTCGCCTATTTGTAGACGCCAGTGATTATGCTGTAGGAGCTTCACTAGAGCAACTGCAAAATGGTGCTTGGCTTCCTCTCGCTTTTTATTCTCAGAAACTTCCTCCTGCTGTCACTCGCTTATAGTACTTTTGGTCGTGAGCTATTTGCTGTATATTCTTCAATTAAATACTTTAGATATTTTCTTGAAGGTCGTCAGTTTTATGTTCTCACGGATCATAAACCACTCACTTCTGCTATTACTTCTGTTTCTTTACACTATTCTCCTCGTGAATTTCGTCATCTGGATTTTATTGCCCAATTTACTACTGATCTTCGTCACATTCCTGGTCGTGATAACTCTAGTGCTGATGCTTTATCTCGTATCCAGGTAAATGCGGTTATGCCTTTGCCTACATTGGACTACTCTGCTATCCCTGACTTTCCAGAAAGTGTGAACCCTGTTCTTCCTGCTGATACTTCTATCAAACTTCAAACTCTTTCTTTACCTGATTCTACTGTTCCTTTAATTTGTGACATTTCTACTGGCAGAGTCCGTCCTTTTGTTCCTTCTGCTTTTCGAAAACAGGTTTTTCTTACCCTTCATTCTCTTTCTCATCCTGGTATTCGTGGTTCTCAAAAACTTTTATCTTCTCGTTTTTTTGGCCTAACATGCATACTGACATCTCGTTTTGGGCTCGTTCATGTATTGCTTGTCAAAAAACCAAAATTCATAGACATACTAAACCTCCTTTAGGTTCATTTCCTTTACCCTCTTGTCGTTTTGATCGTCTTCATCTTGATCTTTGCGGCCCTCTTCCGCCTTCGCGTGGGTGTACTTATTTATTGACTATGGTTGACAGATATACTCGTTGGCCTGAAGTTATTCCTCTTTCTTCTCCTACTGCGGAAAATATTGCTACGACATTTCTTACTACTTGGGTGGCTCGTTTTGGTGTTCCTTCCTCTATTGTCACTGATAATGGCCCACAATTTCGTTCCCATCTTTGGCGTGATTTCTTATCTCTCCTTGGTATTGAAAAAATCCATTCCAGTACTTATACCCTCAAGGAAATTCTTATGTCGAGCGCCTTCATCGCCAATTAAAGGCTTCTTTGCGCTGCTCCCCTAATCCGCAACATTGGGTGGAGAATCTTCCTCTGGTTTTGCTTGGTCTTCGGTTAAGGAAGATTTGAAATCTTCTGCAGCTGAACTAGTCTATGGTTCACCCTTGCGTCTTCCTGGTGAATTTTTCTTCTTCTTCTATTGACCTTCCTTTTCCGGATTATCCTTCTTTTCTCTCTAAGCTTCGTTCTATTGTTTCTTCTTTTCTTCCTTCCTTCTGCTCGTTCCCAATCTACTGCTGTTTACTTACCCAAGAATTTAGATTCTGCTACTCATATATTTCTTCGTCATGACTCTCATCGTTTTCCTTTACAACCTTCTTATACTGGTCCTTATCTTGTTCTTCGTCGCCGACCTCATTTTTTCACAATTCAAAATGGGACTCGTGTTGAAAATGTTTCTGTTGAACGTATTAAACCTGCTTTCCTTGACTCTTCTGATTCTGATCTTTCTGATAATCGGTTGCTAGATAATTCTTTTGTCCTTGATGATTATTCTTATGGTTTGGATGATGATTCTGATATTGGCTCTTCCTCCTTGTTTCCATCTTTTCCTTCAAGAATTGTACCTGTGTCTTCCTCTCCCTTACACGAGGCTGGTGTGGTCCCTACTACAGTTCCACTTTCTGTTACTTCTACTAGTCCTTCTATTACCGCCACTACTTCATCTTCTGTTTCCCGTCACATGCCTTCCTTGTCTTTTCCTCCTCCGATTTTACCTCCTGTCCTTGATTTTGATTTACCTCCTGATATTTTACCTTTTCCTCCTGACGTTCCCTCTTGTGAAGTTTCCTCTTCTGTATCTGTTTCTTCTCCTTCTCTTATATCTCCTGCTTCGCCTACTATAGTTCCTTCTACCTCGCGATTTGGGCGTCCGCTATTAAAACCGGTGCGTTTCCAGTCTTCTTGAGAGGGAAGGTATCTGTAGTGACCCTATTTTTTCTATTTTTAATTTCTCTTTTTATTTTCTATTTCTATTGTAATGTATTTATAATCTAATCTTTTTTTCAGATACCTAACTTCATAATTATTCATTATTAAAAGTAACTATATTATTTAAAAAATTTTTGTTAGAAATAAATTTCTTGTACTTTTTTGTCAAAGAGGCCAATGGGTTCCAGCTTTGTTTCCTTACCAGATACCATTAAACCTGAATTGTCAACTGTGATGTAATTCTCCTTAATCTCAAGAAGTCAAGCTCTATCAATCCTCAAATCAAATGCAGAAATTATAATTATATAATTATCTATTGTATTTTCAATAGAGATAATAATATATAGTTATTGTCTTAATAAAAAAATTTCAAACTTAATACTGTTTATTGTAATAATACTAATTAACAAACTTATATA
The DNA here is from genome assembly GCA_015478945.1 of Trachelipus rathkii. NCBI lineage: Eukaryota > Metazoa > Arthropoda > Malacostraca > Isopoda > Trachelipodidae > Trachelipus > Trachelipus rathkii. The sequence goes on along the minus strand of JABUQX010101379.1, from coordinate 33,739 downwards.
GTTATTGTGAAAGCGACAAATAAGGTCGCTTTAATTGGTGATCCCGGAGTGACCCATTCACTTTTAACAAAATTTTTGTTTGTCATACATTCTTTGTATTATTTTATATTTTTTAGTATTTTTGTTTAGTTCTTTTATATTAGCTTTGTTTATATTTGTTTTTGGAACCCATTGAGCATCTTTGTGCTGTAAAAATAATTATATCTATTCTATTCATCATGTCTGCTACTACTACTACTACTACTACTATTACTACTACCACTGCTACTACTATTACTTCTCCTACTACTATTGTTACTACTCCTCTTACTATTTCTACTACTGCCTATAATATGTTATCTGATTCTATTCCTTCTTCTTCGACTATATTTCCTCTCCCTTCTTCATCTCAAAATTTTTCTCATCCTCCGCCTTTGTATGATCCTCACCAACACTATCTGTTACAACAATCGCTTAATCAACAATTATTGATGTCACAACATCAACAACAACTACATCAACAGAGTACTCCACCGCCTCCACCTCTCTCTGCAACTTTTCCGGCGACTACCTGGCCTATATCGCGTGTTCCTCGCCTGACCCCACCGCAATTTAGGAGAGATGATGTTGATTTTACGATTCAGCAATTTGATATTTTCCTTGCTTCGCTTCCTACAGAATTCGATAAGGCTAATGCTTTTCTGCTCTCCATTCCCTATGAAGTTCAGAAATCGATCCCTAATTTTTTACCTTCAGTCAGCTCCTCTCTTACTCCTTATTCTACTCTTTGTGAATTATTACGTCGCCATCTTTCTCCTTCTGATGCTACCCGTTTTCACGAATTGTTAAAACATGAGGTGTTGGGTGATCGTCTTCCTTCACAGCTTCTTACCCGTATGCTCTCTATTTCTGGTCCCCTTGCTGATAGTAACCAATCTCTTCTTCGCACTCTCTTCCTGGACCGTCTTCCTGCCTTTGTTAGTACTTCCTTGCTCTCTCATGGTGACGCCTTGTCTCTTCAAGATTTAGCCGAACGTGCGGATATTATTATTCGTGCCAATCAATCTTTTTCTTCTCCTATAACTTATCCTTCTTTTACCCCTATGGGTTCTACTCTCGCGATTATGCCTTCTTCTTCTTCTTCTATTACTTTTCCTTCTCAATTTGCTACTAACTCTTCTTCTCTTCCTTCTATATCTTCGTCTTCCGCTGCTCTATCTTCCTCTTCTTCTGTTTCTTCTCTTTGTACTCCTCCTCCATCTTTCCAGAATTCATCTTTAGACCCTCTTACTAATATTCTTACCTTTTTTCTTACCTACACAGACATTTTGGTTTTGCGAATTATTTCCTTGCAACAACGATTGTCTTTTATCACTCACCATCAGTGTCAGCAATCTGCATCTTCTCGCAATAGATCTCGTTCTCCTTCACCTTCCCGTTCTTCTTTGCCACAACCTCCTCAGGGTTCTCCTTTATGCTACTATCATTATCATTTTGGTGTTAGAGCACGTAACTGCATTCCTCCCTGTAATTTTAAATCTACAAATTTCTCTTCAGGGAAACCCACTCGGGGGGACCGTAGATCATTGCGCTCCTCCCTTGGTCATTTCCTCCAATGCCAATTCTGATTCACTCCATATGCCTACTGTTTCTTATTCGTCTTCGGTTCTTGCTACTACAACGGTTTCTCCTTCTGTTCCTATTTCTGTTGATTCTTCTTCTGTTTCTATTCCTGAAGTTAATGCTGTTCTTCCAGGTTCACTTTTACGTATATTTGATGGTGATTCTAAACGGTTTTTCCTTATTGACTCGGGCAGTAGTTTCTCTATTTTGAATGTTCATGGTTTTTGTTCTTCTCTTCCGCCTGTTGTTTCTCATTTACGGGCTGCTAATGGTTCTAGCATTGCTGTCTATGGTGAACAACTCCTTACTTTATCTATTGGACTACGTCGTTCTTTCCGTTGGACTTTTCTCTTGGCCGATGTTACACAAAACATCATTGGTGCTGATTTTTTAAGTCATTTCAATATTCTTATTGACATGGCCAATAATCTTATAAGGATGACATTACTTCTCTTTCTTGTAATGCTGTTCCTTTTGATTCTTCTATTTATGGTATCAATCTTCCTGATTCCTCTTCTTATTCTTCTTTTCACGCTCTTTTGCATTCTGAATTTTCTGACTTAATCCAGCCTATTTCTCTAATCTTTCTCCTGCGTCTCACCATGTAATGCATTACATTGAGACAAAGGGTAGTCCTCCTGTTTGCAAGGCTCGCAGACTTTCTCCAGAAATGTTTAAAAGATTGCGCGTGTTGAATTTGACATGCTTCTGGAAAAGGGTATTGTTTCCCCTTCTACTTCTCCTTACGCTTCTCCGCTTCACATTGTTCAAAAAGGGCCAGATTCTTTTCGTTTTGTTGGGGACTACAGGTTACTAAATTCTAAAACTGTTGCTGATACTTATTCTATTCCTCACCTTCATGATTTTACTTCTTCTCTAAATGGATGCACCATTTTTTCTTCTCTTGACTTAAAATCTGCCTTCCTTCAAATTCCTGTTAATCCTGATGATCGTCCTAAAACTTGTATTGCAACTCCTTTTGGCAATTTTATGTATAACTTTATGCCATTTGGTCTTCGTAATGCCAGTGCTACTTTTCAACGTTTGATAGATCATGTTTTACGTGGTTTACCCTTTGTATATGCTTACATTGATGATCTATTAGTTGCTTCTCGTTCTCCGGAGGAGCATCTTTCTCATCTTCGTACTGTTTTCTCTCGTTTATCTCAAGCTGCGTCTTCGTTTAAAATTTGAGAAATGCATTTTTTGGTGGTCCTCCCATTTATAATACTGCCATAAAATTCTTCTTCTGGTCTTTCTCCACTACCTGATTGTGTTTCTGCTATTCGTGATTATCCTCTTCCTACCACTCAGAAAGATCTTCGTGCTTACTAGGTCTCCTTAATTTTTATCGTCGTTTCCTCCCCAAGGCTGCTGCCATTTTAGCTCCAGTTACTGCTTTGCTTGTTCAAGGTAACGTCAGGGGGCAGCTCGACAATGGTTAATTGGACTGATGCTGCTTGTGAGGCTTTTGAACAGAGTAAAACTCTATTGGTCAACAACACTCTTCTTGTTTTTCCTGAACACGGTGCTGAAACTCGCCTATTTGTAGACGCCAGTGATTATGCTGTAGGAGCTTCACTAGAGCAACTGCAAAATGGTGCTTGGCTTCCTCTCGCTTTTTATTCTCAGAAACTTCCTCCTGCTGTCACTCGCTATAGTACTTTTGGTCGTGAGCTATTTGCTGTATATTCTTCAATTAAATACTTTAGATATTTTCTTGAGGGTCGTCAGTTTTATGTTCTCACGGATCATAAACCACTCACTTCTGCTATTACTTCTGTTTCTTTACACTATTCTCCTCGTGAATTTCGTCATCTGGATTTTATTGCCCAATTTACTACTGATCTTCGTCACATTCCTGGTCGTGATAACTCTAGTGCTGATGCTTTATCTCGTATCCAGGTAAATGCGGTTATGCCTTTGCCTACATTGGACTACTCTGCTATGTCGGTTGCTCAAATGGGGGAGGATCTTATTCTTCCTGCTGATACTTCTATCAAACTTCAAACTCTTTCTTTACCTGATTCTACTGTTCCTTTAATTTGTGACATTTCTACTGGCAGAGTCCGCCCTTTTGTTCCTTCTGCTTTTCGAAAACAGGTTTTTCTTACCCTTCATTCTCTTTCTCATCCTGGTATTCGTGGTTCTCAAAAACTTTTATCCTCTCGTTTTTTTTGGCCTAACATGCATACTGACATCTCTTTTTGGGCTCGTTCATGTATTGCTTGTCAAAAAACCAAAATTCATAGACATACTAAACCTCCTTTAGGTTCATTTCCTTTACCCTCTTGTCGTTTTGATCGTCTTCATCTTGATCTTTGCGGCCCTCTTCCGCCTTCGCGTGGGTGTACTTATTTATTGACTATGGTTGACAGATATACTCGTTGGCCTGAAGTTATTCCTCTTTCTTCTCCTACTGCGGAAAATATTGCTACGGCATTTCTTACTACTTGGGTGGCTCGTTTTGGTGTTCCTTCCTCTATTGTCACTGATAATGCCCCACAATTTCGTTCCCATCTTTGGCGTGATTTCTTATCTCTCCTTGGTATTGAAAAAATCCATTCCAGTACTTATACCCTCAAGGAAATTCTTATGTCGAGCGCCTTCATCGCCAATTAAAGGCTTCTTTGCGCTGCTCCCCTAATCCGCAACATTGGGTGGAGAATCTTCCTCTGGTTTTGCTTGGTCTTCGGTTAAGGAAGATTTGAAATCTTCTGCAGCTGAACTAGTCTATGGTTCACCCTTTGCGTCTTCCTGGTGAATTTTTTTCTTCTTCTTCTATTGACCTTCCTTTTCCGGATTATCCTTCTTTTCTCTCTAAGCTTCGTTCTATTGTTTCTTCTTTTCTTCCTTTTCCGTTCCCAATCTACTGCTGTTTACTTACCCAAGAATTTAGATTCTGCTACTCATATATTTCTTCGTCATGACTCTCATCGTTTTCCTTTACAACCTTCTTATACTGGTCCTTATCTTGTTCTTCGTCGGCGCAACCTCATTTTTTCACAATTCAAAATGGGACTCGTGTTATGAAATGTTCTGTTGAACGTATTTAAACCTGGCTTTCCTGATCTTCTGATTCTGATCTTTCTGATAATCGGTTGCTAGATAATTCTTTTGTCCTTGATGATTCTTCTTATGGTTTGGATGATGATTCTGATATTGGCTCTTCCTCCTTGTTTCCATCTTTTCCTTCAAGAATTGTACCTGTGTCTTCCTCTCCCTTACACGAGGCTGGTGTGGTCCCTACTACAGTTCCACTTTCTGTTACTTCTACTAGTCCTTCTATTACCGCCACTACTTCATCTTCTGTTTCCCGTCACATGCCTTCCTTGTCTTTTCCTCCTCCGATTTTACCTCCTGTCCTTGATTTTGCTTTACCTCCTGATATTTTACCTTTTCCTCCTGACGTTTCCTCTTGGTTGAATTCCTCTTCTGTTATCTGTTCTTCTCCTTCTCTTATATCTCCTGCTTCGCCTACTATAGTTCCTTCTACCTCGCGATTTGGGCGTCCGCTATTAAAACCGGTGCGTTTCCAGTCTTCTTGAGAGGGAAGGTATCTGTAGTGACCCTATTTTTTCTATTTTTAATTTCTCTTTTTATTTTCTATTTCTATTGTAATGTATTTATAATCTAATCTTTTTTCAGATACCTAACTTCATAATTATTCATTATTAAAAGTAACTATATTATTTAAAAAATTTTTGTTAGAAATAAATTTCTTGTACTTTTTTGTCAAAGAGGCCAATGGGTTCCAGCTTTGTTTCCTTACCAGATACCATTAAACCTGAATTGTCAACTGTGATGTAATTCTCCTTAATCTCAAGAAGTCAAGCTCTATCAATCCTCAAATCAAATGCAGAAATTATAATTATATAATTATCTATTGTATTTTCAATAGAGATAATAATATATAGTTATTGTCTTAATACAAAAATTTCAAACTTAATACTGTTTATTGTAATAATACTAATTAACAAACTTATATAGTTATCGTGTGAAAGTGACAAATAAGGTCGCTTTAATATATATATATATATATATATATATATATATATATATATATATTATATATATATATATATATATATATATATATATATATAGTAGAGATGCCACCGCGGAGAGTAATTTTGGCCAGAGGCCGGAGAGCCGGAGGCCGGAGAATGAAAATTTTAATTCCGGCCGGAGGCCGGAGTCTCTGGCCGGAGGCCGGAGTCTCTGGCCGGAGAATGAAATTTCCTTTATAATACCTTATATATATATATAATATATATATATATATATAATATTATATATATATATATATATAATTATATATATATAATATATATATATATATGAATGATTGACTCTAAACATGCAATTACCATGCACCTTCCTCGTCCGGATCCTAAGTAGTAACTACCTAGAGAAGTTACACTCCTTGAAGAGGGCTAAACCCGTGAGGTGTGAACTACTTGTGCGCTACTGGGAATACATTACTATCAAGAGGAAACCCAAAGAAAGATTCAAAATATTATGGCACAAAACCTTTATTGGATCATCTTGAAGAGAAACATAAAACCATATATTTGAAGATAAAAGAAATATCTGAATCTTCAAGAGGAAAAGTGGCCGAAAGAAGAAAACATGATATCACAGACACAGTAGATGATGATCCATGTCCATCCATATCATCAACTTCTAACTCTATTAAAAAAGATATCTTCAGCCTATATTGTCTGAAATAACTGATAAAACAAAGATTTGGGAAATTAATGATAGAAAAAGCACAGAAATTCATTTCAAAACTGGGGAATTGAGTGATGTGGACAATCTGCCATTTTCTTTTGTCGAAGACATTGGGTTTAAGAGATTAATAAATCACGTATGTCACAATATAATATTCCATCAAGGAGGTACTTTTCAGAAGAGATTATCCACACAATATATAAAAGGGTAAAGAACAAAATAACACTTCAGCTGCAAAAAATTCAAGCAATATCATTAACATCAGATATTTGGACTTGCTCATATAACAATGAAAGCTTTATAAGTATGTCAGGGCATTGGATTGATAAAGATTTTCAAAGGAAGAGTGGAACATTAAAAATCAGTAGTTTTAGTGTTTCTCATTCAGCAGAAAATATATGTCTAAAAAGTGAGGAAACACTTAAGAGCTTGGATTTAAAAAAAGGAAATATTCATGTTGTCCTAAGATAACACACCAAACATTACAAAAGGTATAAGAGTGACAGGTTATATAAATGAGACATGTTTTATTCATTCCTTACAGCTAGTAATCTTTAATTGATTTTCTCAAAAATCAATTAAAGAATTAGTAACTTATGTAGGAAAATTGTAGGTCATTTTACCAATTGCTACAACTAAATTAACGGAAATTCAAAAATCTAATTTGCCAATACACAAGCTTATCCAAAATGTGGAAACAAGATGCTGCAAAGGATCATAGAGCGAAAAATTGCAATTATTATATATTCTTCAAATTCGAAAAACAATCTAGATATCTTAAATGCAAATCACTGGAAGCTAATGGAGGATATAATTAGATTGCTACAGCCATTTGAAGAATTAACTAAAAGAGCGAGTGATGATAATGTAGATTTATCTTTTTTAATACCTGCAGTTAATGCATTGCAAAAATATTTAGCAAAAACTTGGAAGGATAGCGGTGTGTAAAAAACTATGAAAGATGAACTTTTAAATTCTGTTACTGTACGTTTTGGTACCATTAAAGAGAAGAAACTTTATGTACTTGCAACAGTTCTAAATCCACAAAACAAATTAGCTCCCTTTGATATTATTGATCAGAATAAAACAAAATTTATGCTCAAAGAAGAAGTAAAACTTTTATAAAAGCTAAAGAAAATATTACATTAAGTTCAGATTCTGATGAACAAATGATGATCAAAAATGATCAGTCTTATACAAGATTTCACATGAAAGAATCTGAAAATGAAAGGGCAGATATTGATAAGGAAACCCATTCAATTTCTGGAAGTGGTTTGATGACATGCTACAAGAAAAAACGTCAGAAAAAATGAAGAATATTCAGATACAATAAAACCAAGTGGAATGATCAAAGGAGGAAAAAAGTTAAAATGCAAACGTAGAAGCGGCAGTGAGAGAAAACAACATTGAATTAGAAAAATACTATTCAAACTACTGTGGATAAATATTTTGCAGCCCCACTTATGGAACGAAAATCGGATGCTGATCTACTGTTATGGTGGAAAGAAAGAAAAGCTCTTTATCCTGATTGCATCTTATCTGAATTAGCTAGGAAATATCTCTCTGCTCCACCTTCAAGTGTATTTAGCGACAGAATGTTTAGCCAAGCAGGAAATATTTATACAAGTGAAAGGAATCGTCTTTCTCCAACACTTAGCTGATCAGCTCCTGTTTCTTCATCATAATTTAAGAGCATTTGATGTTAAATATTAGAGAATGGTTACCTAAATAGCAATTGCATAAGATATTTAACTTTCCCTTTCACTGACTTTGTGTTTAACAATATAATTTAATTTTCTCAAAAAATTCTATTGTGAAACTCTATACAGTATCGATAACAGCTGGTACATGCACTTTATATATAATATATATATATATATATATATATTATATATTATAATATTATATATATATATTATATTTATATATATATGATATATTATATAATATAATATATATAGTTTCAAATGTTGTTTTTTAAAACCTAAAAGCTCTTTAATAATTTAAAGATTAAGGATATATATCATAATTTTTTAGTCTTGTGGTCAGATATGGTATGTAGTTTAAAATTTCTTTTACCAATTCATTTACTTATTTCTGTATTGCATTTTTAAAACTAGATTTATCAAAAGTGCATTTTTTGTTAGGGGGTTGTCATTTGGGATATCAAACTCTTTTTCAAAATAATTTGTGAATTTAGTAAATGGTGTCATACAGGCCTATTCATATTATTATATATTATTATAGTTATAATATTAGTTATTAGTTTGACTTAATATTATCACTACAAAAAAAAATATACTAAAATAATTTTTTTACACTTTTTGTATGAATCAGCTCTTCTAAATAAATTTATTTCATTAAATGTCTCATTAATACTTTCAATGAATTATAACTATTTTTATTTTCAAAACTATCTTTTAAAAATATAGGTCTCCGGCCGGAGAAAGCCGGAGACTAGTGGTCTCCGGCCGGAGCCGGAGATCTTTAAAAAGGCCGGAACTCCGGCCAAGCCGGAGCCGGAGCCGGAACCGGAGATCCGGTGCATCCCTAATATATAGTTTCAAATGTTAGTTTGTTAAAACTTAAAAGCTCTTTAATAATTTAAAGAATAAGGATAAATATCATAATTTTTTAATCTTTTGGTCAGATATGGCATGTGGTTTAAAAGTTCTTTTACCAATTTCATTTACCTATTTATGTAATGCATTTTTAAAGCTAGATTTATCAAAAGTGTATTTTTTATTAAGGGTAGTCATTTTGGATATCAAACCTTTAAAAAACAAAGGTTGGGTTTAATTTCCCCAAAAATAAAATTAGTCAATTAGTAAATGGTGTCATATAGGCCTATTCATATTATATATATTATTATAAATATAATAATATTAGTTATTAGTTTGACTTAATATTATTTGTAACAGTGGTTCTCAAACTGTGTGACGCAGCTTCTCCTCAGGGGTGACGCGAAAGATTTGAACATTTTCATAATTGTATTTCAGTTTTCATTTAAAAATTTTAATCGATTTTGAATTTCCAACTTTGTTAAGACAATTTTAGCTTTGTATATCCCATATAATATAATATATAATATATATATATATATATATATAATATATATATTTTTTTATTTATATTTTTATATATATATATATATATACCATATATATATATATATATATATATATATATATATATATATATATATATTGTAGTTACCTTTTAACTTGATGAGAGAAAGGAGTTCCTAATGACACCAAGAAAATCCCTTCTTCTCTAGAAGGCTCCCGTTTTCCTCCAAATGTTCCGAAACTTTGGGACGAGAGTTCTTCCAGTAACAGAGCTGTTATACTCGCAGTGGAATCTTTACTTTGCTTGCTGGTTATTTTAAATTGAAATCCGGTTAATCACCCTTCTTTTCGGTTCGGAATTAGTCTGCCTGTCGGGAATAAAACTAAGTGGGATTAAACTGCAACCACAATGGGGCTATATAGACTTTTACTGCCAGTAGGTACTTACCAATAGTATTGACCCTTTTACACAAAAACTTTACCAACACTCCAACTGCTATCTTTCAAGAAAAACCAAAAAAAACTTTAAAACATGGATCAAGGAAAAATGTATGAAGCTTTTAATTTATTAACAAAAATATATATATAACTCTATGGTTAATTAATTTCAATTTATGTACAAAAATGCATTTAATGGAGAGATCACGATATCACAACTTGATTATATATTTTAAAACATATATATATATATATATATATATATATATATATATATATATATATATATATATATATATATATATATATATATATATATTGCCCCCTCTTATTCCCCACGAAAAATAGATATAGGCATATATGAATATATATACTCATATATACACTTGGAATGAAATATAAATAATATAAAGCGTAAAATATAGATAAAAAAATGACAAATATATGATCATAAGATAAAGAATAAAATAAAGATAAATAATATACGGTATATAAATAGGTATCTCGGTAATTCCCTCGTTTTGTAATACAAATCCCGCTTGAGCCCGTAATAGGCAATGAAAAATGAGACGCAATTCACCCCAATGGCGGAAGGCCAATGTAGATTTTATAAAAAAAATGAAAGGTGATACAACTCAAGCCAATGTAGATTTCAAAAAAACATAAAAGGTGATACAACTCAAGCCAATGTAGATCTTATAAAAAATAAAAGGTGATGCAACTCAAGCCCAAAACCTTCCACCCCCACACCAGCTGAAGGCCGGAGTAACTTTTTTTTTACTATAAATAAGCTGTTAGGACCAGAGCTAACAAATGGTTTTATACCTGAGGGGAACCCATTGTATAAGGGGGTTACTCCAATGGAAATAAAAACCCGCGGTGGTATTAACTCCGTCTACAAGGAAGATCTTGATTTCTTTTCTTACAAAGGCTTCAGTAGTTCCTCAATAGCCTTCCCAACCGGAACCTGAAGTAGAGACAGGAATTAACATTACACTTCCTATCCCTCAGTTTCAAAAATCCCTAAATCTACTTTCTTCACTACCCTTCAGTGCTTCCTCTCTCCTCTCATGACAATTTTGTACTTTACCAAATAATAAAAAAAATAAAAATAAAAATTTGCATTTACCCTTTTATAAGGGTGGAACGCTTGTCGTTCGTTGCTATCCTCTTCCGATGATAAAAATGTTCTTTAGATTATCCTTATAAAAAATAGTATACAATGTTGCAATCAGTAAAAATTATGGAAAACTTTGGACACCTTCTTCAAAAGATCACCTCCTTCAGACAACAAAGTCAAAATCTAGTTCTGCGGGAGGGAGAGGAACAAGAAAGATAATAATCCATCTCAATATATATATATATATATATATATATATATATATATATATATATATATATATATATATATACCGTAAAATGGGGGAAAACCGGTCAAAAATCGCCGTTTTTTTTTTTTAATGAATCATGAAAAATCGAAATTTTAAGTTATATCTATACTTAATAGTTTTTCACATTTAGAGTTTCCTTAATGTTTTAGAATAATGAAAATAATAAAAATCTCGAAATGAATATTTTAAAATTTTTTTTGAAAAATTCCATTTTCAAAAAATTGAATTCGGGAAAAACCGGTCAGTGGCGTCGGGAAAAGCCGGTCATTAAATATTATTTCTTTTGTGCTTGTCCAAACTAATTATAATTATAATTTAAATGTTAAATAGAGTCTAATAATATTATAGAATTAATTTGGATTGAAAAACACAAGTCTAAGTTATATTTTATTAACATTTTGCAAACGTTGATTTTTTACAAAATTTTGAAAATTTTTCATTTTTTTATTATCAATAAGCATTCAAAATACTTACTTGTGAAACACTCTAAATAATTTCTCAGCAGAAAAATATAATATTTTCATATATTTACAAATTATAATTTTTATATTACGATAGGCCTATGTACGCATTTCACAGAACTTTTTTGCCGAAAATTTTCATAATATTATAATTAAATTTTAAAAATCAATTTTAATAATTTTTAATAATAATATTTGCACTTTTTAAAAAAATAGGCCTTTTTTTTTTTTTTTTTTTTATATATCGAGTATGTACGCACATTTCACGTGAACTTTTTTTTATCCTTACACTAGATAGAAGAAAGATATGTATAGAAAACATTAAACAAATGTCTTATAGTCTACCATGCATAAAAATTAGAACAAAATATTATTGAAAATTAAAATTAAAAATATTTTTTTTACAAGTTTATACTGACCAGCTTTTCCCGACGCCCGACCGGTTTTCCCGAAATTAAAAATTTAATCAATTTAAGACTATTATATTATTATTTTAAATTTTTACATGGGAAAATGTTGAGTAGACTTCCCAATATGCATCTAACTCAAAATTCTGATATCTTAAATCTACGAGATTCACGAGGTCTTAGAATTTTTTGCAAAAAAAATTTTTTCCAACTTTTGGGAAATTTTTTTGACTAGTAAGTGTAAGTTATTTACTTAAATTTTTATATATGGTTAAAATATAATCTATTTGCTACTTAAAAACCTTTCTCTAATTGAAAAATTTTTTAATTTAAAAAAATATTAACAATTTATTAAACTGACCGGTTTTTCCCTCCGTGACCGGCTTTCCCATTTTTACGGTATATATATATATATATATATATATATATATATATATATATATATATATAGTATATATATATATATATATATATATATATATATATATATATATATATATATATATATATATATATATATATATATATATATATTCAGAGGCAAATCCTGGGAATGCTTTTGGCATGCTGTAATTATGCAATATTATTGTAATTTAATGATTAATAATAGACCCTATTTTATAAATTAAACTTTCTTTAGAATCTTAACATGGGGTGACTTCTGCAAACTTGAATTAGTCAAGGGAGCTTTAATCAAAAGTTTCTTATTATTGTCACTACAACAAAAATATTAAAATAATTTTTACACTTTTTGTAATGAATCAGCTCTTCTAAATAAATTTATTTTATTAAATGTCTCATTATTACTTTCAATGAATTATAACTATTTTTATTTTCAAAACTACCTTTTAAAAATATAGGTCTCCGGCCGGAGAAAGCCGGAGACTAGTGGTCTCCGGCTGGAGCCGGAGATCTTTAAAAAGGCCGGGAACTCTGGCTCCAGCCGGAGCCGGAGATCTGTATCCTAATATATATATATATATATGAGCATATATATAATTGGCATATATATATATATATATATATATATATATATATATATATATATATATATATATATATATATATATATATATATATATATATATATATATGAGAGATATTGATTATGTATATGTGGTGTCAATTGGTATTCAATATTTTGATTTTGTTAATGTTTATCCTTGAAAAGTCTGGACATTTTTGACCATTTTTGATCCAGCCTGTAGTATTTTATATTATTTATTTTATGGCTGTAATTATGATCAACCTTGGCAATATTTTATGATACTATAATTATATGTTCTCTTTCTAGTATAATCTTTTCATGATTATATATTGTATGTTTAATAAAAGTAAAAACTAATAAAAACATAGCCAGAAGCACAGATGGTTGTATACCCATAGTTGTGCTCAAATTTAATACATCGAAGACGTTGATAAGCCTTTCTAGCTGTTTCAAAGGTCAGTGCTACAAATAAACAACCTTATTTAAGTTTTGTAATTCTATTTCCAGTAAATGACTGTAATCTTTTGTATTAATGTTAAAGATAGTAAACTTGACACTTTGTTACAGTTTACTGTCTTGTTGTTGGAAGGCCATTGACATCATTAGTTCCCCATTTGAGAAACCCCTCTTGGATATACCAGGGTAGGTTTCTTAACCTATATAGATTTATGTAATCATGCTTGAATTGTCAAATATATAGATAGAGAGTAAAGTACGAATACCAATTACTGTTTATTTTTAACAGGGTTCTAAAAGCGGGGATTCATCCTGAATCCTTCTTCGTTCCTGATTTTTATACTAGGGATTCAATCCTGAATCTTCTTCGCTGACGTTTTTAAAGCTTTGATTCATTCCTGAATCCGTCTTCTGTGCTGATTAGGGACCTGGGACCGGGGCGGGAATTTTTGCGCGGTGCTATTTTCTAGGTCGGGTCATCAAGTTAACTAAAATTTGAAATGTGTCAAAAACACTTGAAAGCCTTAAACTTAGGGATGACAATAAATATTATTTCAATTAATTAATAATTTTAATTATAAAAAAGGAATACATTTAATTAATTCAATTAAATAAATATTTTCAAAATTTTTTTAAAGAAAATAATTGATTTTCTAGAAGAATAAGCTGTATTAAATATATATATATATATATATATATATATATATATATATATATATATATATATATATATATATATATATATATATATATATTTAAGAACTACTTGTCGTAGTGATATATTTATTTCCTTTAGCGTCCACTTGGATTCTTTTTAGTATTATGCTTTACTCTCTCACTTCATTTTATTACTAAATGTACACAAATTAAAAACATTGTTAAAGACACTTTTTTTTAATGAAATAAATTTTTAAAAAGGAAAGCTAATTTTCGTCCCGACACGCGAGACCTCTTCAGGCTAAGGGACGATTCTCTCACCTCTCACCATCTGCAAGCTCAGCACACATTTTCTCCATGGCAGCTGAAAATATTTGAGCAGCCAAGATGGCCTTAAAGTAAAATCTGTCTAGATCATCTGATTCTTGTCGTAGTTGCTGCTGTCAACAAAAAGATCTATGATTTGCATGTCTGTATTGATACTTATCATCTTATGAGTGTCAGTTTGATACTATGAAGGTCTGAGCGCGCTCAGCACCTAGCAAAGCTGAATTTGAGTCAACCCTGCAGGTCAAACTATAGCTGATTTAAATAAAAGCTATTTATAGATAAGATGTTCTATAAAGCAACAAATATAATCAATAGCTGAAATACACACATGAACAAGGTCATCTCCCATTATGTTGTAACTTCTTCAGCCTTAATAAAATTGTTAAACAGTTCATGCCTGAGTATGGGATCCCTACTGTCTCCCATACTCAGTAACATATATATGGAACCAACAGAATTTTACATATTTTACCCAACCCTTTATTAAACAATAGTTTATGGATTAGATATGAAATATTTTTGTCTCCCTCCCTCACAACACCAACCCTAATGATGTCCTAAACTATATTAACTTTATTCATCCTTCAGTTCAGTATACGATAGAAATGCCTTCCAACAACTCTATCCCCTTCCTCGATACCTTAATCACATGGAAATAACAATCACTTGCAATTTACTACATATAGAAAACCAACATTCGCCACCAAACTATATACTTTGGCTATCTAATCATTCCCCAAACACAAAATTAGCTGTTCTGTCATCTCAATTTCTCCGTGCCTTTCGTATATGCTCCCCCTCTTCTAGCACAAGAAACTAAATACATCCACAATACTTTCAAATCACTTTACTCTCCTGAGTTTTTCATCACAAAAGTTTAACAAAGCAAAAAAGAGGTACTGTAGCACCTTTCCCCCGAAAAATAGCAACACCTCCTTTTTTACCACCTCAATTACCATTATATTCTTTAAAAATATTACCTAAAAATATTACCCTCATTCCATCAAATAACATCACCTTAAAAAACATTCTCAAACCCCCAAACGAAAAGAAAATCTCCCCCAAAGCTGTATATATCACATCCCCTGCAATACTTGCAATAAAAAATATATAGTGAAACCATAGATTTGCAAAGAAGAAAAATCAACATACAGATGACCTACACAAGGACAGCATAATCCAGCTTTAACAAGTCATAGGCGCAACACAGGCCACCTATCAATATCAACAATATAAAGATGATCAGAAATATCAATCACACGAACCATTTTAAAATCATGGAATCCTTTTGGTATTTATAATAGTAACAACTACAATAAGCATCCCGGTGAAGTTAAGATAGATTTTATACAAATTGAATATCTGAAAACATCAAATATTTCAACAACACCAGGAAGAAAATAGCAGACCAACCGAAACACACTTGAATCCGATGAAGATCTTTTTTGAAATTTGGGGTCTGAGTGAGAGGCTTAGTTTGTAGGGCAGCTTCACTTTTTACTCTACTGTCAAAAGGCCTTAACAATGTACTATCTCAGCATAATATAATAAAATGGAAAGACAGAATAATACACAAAAAGAACTGTATATTCTTCATATATGCAGTAGATAATATATGTAATATATATATACATAAAGATATATATATAGAAGATAGATGATAGCAAGATAATATAGAAAGAGAAATGAAAGATAAAGAATACATACAGAATATGAAAGATATTAAACACATATATATGATGTTATATAAGATACTATATAGTATATATAGAATATATATATATATAAAGAGATATATATATTAATAGTAGTATATATATATAGAATATATAGAATATAATTGTTGTAGTATATATATATATATATAATAGTAAAGATATATATATAACAGTATATATATATATGTTATAGAGATATATCTTCATCACTTGACTATCCACAGAATCTGAAGAGATTTCAAAAAATATTTGATTTTCTTGAAGATATTTACTTTAAATAAATAAATACATTAATATTTTAACAATTATATTTATTTCCTTTTCCGAATTCGTTTGATATATCAAATTTCGAATATTTTTGTTAAAAACTCGGAAAAATTATAATTTGGCCTCAATTTTAATTTGAAATCATAGTAAATACCAAAAATAAATTGATTATATTTAAGTGTGTTTATATATTTTGCATCAATTTATAACAAAGGAGTAAAGGAATTATTATTATGTTATTTTTTTTTATTTTATTTGATTTAACCCTCTATTATTTAGTGTAAATTTACAGTTAGAAAACCCCGGTTTTTCCTGATTTTTGGCCGGGGCCGGGGTCGCTAAAAATGGCCGGGGTTGGCCGGGGCCCCGGTCGGTTCCTAGTGCTGATATTCTTGAGCTGAGATTCATTAGTGAATCTTTTCTCAGTGCTATTTTGAAGTTTGGATTTCATCCTGAATCTTTCTTCGTGGAATTGTCTCGGAGTTGTGATTCACCTGGATCTTTCTCCATGCCAATTCTAACGTTGGGGTTCGGCCTGAGTCTTTTCTCCTTGGTAGTACTTCAGCAGAGTTGTGATTCATCCTGAATCATACTCCTCACTTGGAACCATTCCCCCAGTCAAATTCAGTTAAGTCATCATATGTTCGCGGTTGTTAAGAAAGAATTTCCTATTGCTTCATTAATATTTGGAAGCGTTCAGTTACTAACATTTCTCGTATCTGATTCCAGAGCTGTCTGTGCTCTTGTACATATTTTATACATTGGATACCTTGAACTTATCTCCAATGTGTATTAACTGATTCTATTATTTTATTTAACCGTAATTCTTTTATTCATATATTGTTGGGGTTGGACTGTGGTATATATTAACTTTTCACAGACCTCCCACTATATTTAACTGAGCGATTTTAGTAAAGATAAAACTTTTTACGGAGTGTCACTATCCTTGATTTTGATGCTTTATTGATATTATTATTCTTAATCTTCAAGACCTATATCGGATTAAACTTCGAGTAAAGATCCGGGAACGATCTATATAAGTCTACAATATTCTCTGGGTAAAAGTTGTAGATTGTTGTACCAAATTGTTTATATATTATCAACGTTCACAATCCTCTCTGAATAGTCATTCAAGTAAGCAGGCCTACGGAGTCCCAAGACTAACTTCCTCCGTTACGGAGAAAACCTAACCTGCTCCGTATTACCCCTGATGGTGTCAGGTGGTTGCTGTGCTTACTAGACATTCAAACCACTTCTTTTGAACATCACAAACCTATCATCTACGCATCAATTTTGTTTTGACCTTCGAAATATTCTATTTCTTCGACCTTCGACTCTATGAGAAAGAGTGGAGAGAGGCACCTTCCAGTCGGGTACGCTTGTTCGATCCCAGCGTTGTGGTAGTACAGATTAATGATCTGCACCACCCAAACTTATCTAACTAATAAATATATTGTATATCGTATAGTGGATTCTAATACAAAAAGCTAAACATTGCGTTGTGTCAATACCTAAACTTTTTTCTGACTAATCTATCTAATTTATTCTAATGAACAAGTAACTGACAAAAGAATTTCAAGTTCAAAACTAAAAGCCAAAAATTGATCCAAAATTCAACTGTTAATCTCAAAATCAAATCTGAATCTAAACCTACACCAATTATAAAGTAAATCTGAAGTTCGAAAACTATTAATTCTGAAATAAATCTGACATTCGAAACAAATCTAAGTCTAAACACCATTAACGTTCAAAATAAACTGAGTTCAATTCAATCTAAAATCTAACAACCATCAATGGTAACTAAATTCGAATCCTGTCGTCAGTATCCAAGTCTAAAGTCAAATCTGAACACTAATCTTTATGAACTAATCTGAAAACTAGCATCTATCAAACAAGTTAAATCTGAAAACGAGGACTCGCAAAATAAATTCAATTCTGAGGTCAAGTATCTATTTATCTACCTTCTCTGCAATTTCTATGTTCGTAACTAATTACCATTTAAAAGCAACTGTCACAAAATGAATCTTAAAGTGTCAACTATATGCTTACAGAGAAATAATTTCAGTGGATTTCCATTATATTTACAAAGCCTTATTTTACTTTAATTTTATCAATATATATACAAAACTTTAACATGCTCAGTAAATTTACCTCATGGTCCTTCATAATGATCAAACTTCCATTTTTTACCTGCGGTAAGGCCTAACTTTGGTGATGGCTTTAGCCTGGCCCCTATTATACCTTCCCATCAAAGCTCACAGTAGGGTATCCAGGCTGGCTTCTAAAAGGTAATTCTTAGGTCTTCATCCATGAATACTCATCTGTAAGTATGTACAAAAAATACTACACTCATCTAGTTGTATATGCCATTGAATTCTACGGCTAGTGCTCATACTCCTCGCTATCTCCTGTGTCTGGATGAACATATCTTCTTTCTGAACAACAAATACTGAAATGAAACTAAAAACATTATAAGGTATAAAAATAATTTTTCTAATTGCCCCAGCTAAGGCGCAAAAAAAATTCTCCGAGATCAGTTGCTGCTAGTGTTCTCATAATTCAAATTATCTTTTTCTTCGCCAATGCAAAACTTTTCATTTTTCAAAATTATTCTTTGATCGCTAATGCATCCATATTTTATTAAATTGCTGTGCCAATATCGGTGATGCAACTTATTTCAAAATTCATCAAACAAAAATCTCATTTTTTTTTTTCTTTTTTTCATTTTTTTTCAGTTTACAAAACCGTTACTTTTTTTGATCACTACGGTGATCTATTTTCCTTTATTTTGTTACCAAAACAATCTTTGCTTGATTGCTAAGGTAACTATTTATTTATAAAACATTGAACAAAAATTTTTTTTTCTATTGTCAAGGCATTGTATCTATACAAACTTTTTGTGTCTCATTTTATCGGGCGGTATGACTTACCTTGCTTCTTTCTTTTCTAAGCTTCAGTTGGGTTGACCCAGGCACCTTTCTGTGGTCTTTGTTTTAGTTCTCGTACTATAACCTGTACTAGTTTCAATCTTCTCAATTTTTTCACTTTTCTCAATTTGTACACTACTAACTTCCTTACTGATTTCTACTTTTTCTGTCATGGATGGTACTGTTTCTTCTGCGTTTTCATAACTCTGTTCATCAGAGCAACTTAATACTTCTATTTCTTCAAGCGCTTTGCAATTATTTTGGTGCTTTCTAATTGCTTCAAGAGCCTCAAGCTCTTGCAACCTAACTATTATCCCTATTACGTTTTTCTTAAATTCCTCACAATCTTTCATAATGTGGGATCCTCCACAATACAAACAAAATTTTCTGCTCCCTCATACCTATGGTAACTTCTTGTTCTTTGTTGTTAGCTTTTTCTTGTTTATTTCTTTCCATTTTCACACTACAACTGTTGATTTTATGCCATTTTTCGCCACAAAAGAAGCAACAGTTCCACTTCCTAAAACATTGTACTTCTGTGTGTCCTTTTATATAACAAAATGTACATTCATCTTTCCTTATGTACTGCAATTGTTTGTTTATTTCTCCGTTCTTCAACTTACAATCTCTAATTTGATGGTCTTTCTTGCCACACTTAAAACAACATCCATTTTTTCTAAAACAATTTCTTATTACGTGGCCTGTTTTGCCACAAAAATCACAAATACTCTGGTCTTGTTCATTCAAATTATCTTGTACCTTCTCCATTTTGATCTATAAATCGTATGCAAGGCCCTATCCTACCCTCCTTCCAAAAGCTTACACCAAGGGTTGTAGGTGGACTAAACTTAAAATTTCAAAATTAACCGGACCGGTACTAAAATAACCCGGAACGTTAGGCCTAATTTTAAGGCACAGTGAGTCAATGAGCCCCCTAAAATGGGGTATTAACCCTTTTTAGGGGGCTCGAGCCGATGGGGGACGGAGGAGGGGACGTTGTGGTAGTCCAGATTAATGATCTGCACCACCCAATCTTATCTAAAATATATTGTATAGCGGATTCTAATACAAAATGCTAAAACATTGCGTTGTGTCAATATCTAAAATTTTCTTTGATTAATCTGTCTAATGAGCAAGTAACTGACAAAAGAATTTCAAGTTCAAAAACTATAAACTGAAAATAAATCCAAGTTAAACTATCGCTCTAAAATAAAGCTGAAATTCAAAACTGTTACTCCTGAAATAAATCTGAAGTTCAAAACTATTCAGTTCAAAATAAATCTGCGAAACAAATCTAAGTCTAAACACCATTAACGTTCAAAATAAACTGAGTTCAATTCAATCTAAAATCTAACAACCATCAATGGTAACTAAATTCGAATCCTGTCGTCAGTATCCAAGTCTAAAGTCAAATCTGAACACTAATCTTTATGAACTAATTTGAAAACTAGCATCTATCAAACAAGTTAAATCTGAAAACGAGGACTCGCAAAATAAATTCAATTCTGAGGTCAAGTATCTATTTATCTACCTTCTCTGCAATTTCTATGTTCGTAACTAATTACCATTTAAAAGCAACTGTCACAAAATGAATCTTAAAGTGTCAACTATATGCTTACAGAGAAATAATTTCAGTGGATATCCATACGTCTCAACTTTATTTCAAACTACTCAAAATTCTAATAAAAGTTTACTAAAATAAAATAAAAACTCTTTTAAAGTTTATTTCCTATGTACATCTCGTTATGCTTTCAATTAAAAATTTATGCATAAGTTATATTTCGAATAAATACAAATGAATATACAAAGTTTGTTCAAGCTAAACAAGTACTCATTGACTCGTAAATTACTATCAAGTTCTCCACATAATTGTTTTCAAAATATCAATAAAATCTTTCTTAATCTTTAGTCTAATTCACAATTAACAATCAATATTCAAAATTTATAGGCTAAGGCACAATTTATTAATTATCTTCGTAATTTATAGGCTAAGGCACAATTTATTAATTATCTTCGTAATTTATAGGCTAAGGCACAATTTATTAATTATCTTCGTAATTTATAGGCTAAGGCACAATTTATTAATTATCTTCGTAATTTATAGGCTAAGGCACAATTTATTAATTATCTTCGTAATTTATAGGCTAAGGCACAATTTATTAATTATCTTCGTAATTTATAGGCTAAGGCACAATTTATTAATTATCTTGATGATTTAAAGGCTAAAGCACAAACTATTAATTTATCCTCGTGAAGTTTCAACAGGCTAAAGCACATTTTATTTATTCTCCTTGTAAAGTTTCAAAACGCTAATGCATGTAAATTCAAATGGCTATTGCACACTAATATCTATTTATACTTGGACAAGCCAAAATATAAACAACTTCCAAAGTTTTAACCACTCTACATTACCTGAACTTTCAACAGATGTAGATCGATTCTGCTTTCAATAACTAATTAAAGATTTCTATTCTAATCTAAGTTAATAAATATTTACAACGAACTATATTAAAGTTTTTAAAATAATAATATCAAACAAAATTTTCAAAGTTTCTAAATTGAACACAGATACTAGTGTGTATCTAAAAATCCTAACAGTACAAGAACTGGTCAATAAGTTTTCAAAGCTAACTCAAACAAACGAATACAAAGCTAACAAATTAGAACTAATGTTATCGTATCAGAGTCAAAATATTAAGTCACAAAAGCTAACTAAACAAACGAATATTTACAAGTACGGAACTAATAAACACAGAGCTGATCTTATCGCTATGAGTATCAAATATCAAGTGAGCACTTCATCGCTCTGCCTTCACGATATTGATTTTCTGCTTGTGACGTCATATCACGGTTGTCAGATTTTCGTGTTCAATCTTTTCAGGGTGCATTTTTATTTTACTTTCGTTTCCCAAACTATAATTTTAGAGAAAACACACAAAGATTAATATCATATATATATACATTTTATATTTCCTACATCATTTTCAATATTTTTCGAAAACGTATTTACATAGAAATCGGCTTAATATTTATTTTTCATTCCGTAATTCATTCTAACATCTAGCCACTTTCATTTTCATTTTCGCGCGTGTGGCCACACACAAATACACACGCACGCACGCACGCACACACACACATAACAACGATTACTGTTTCACACAACGCACACGCACGCACGCACGCACGCACGCACACACACACACACACACACACGCACACGACGCCACGCACGCACACGCACACGCACACACACATTTTTTTCTTTATTTACCAACTTCTTTATTTACAAATATATTATAAAACGCTTCTTGACCAAGAATGATTTTTATTCGAACCCATAATAAAAAATTGAATACAAAAAACGTGGACAAAAAAAAAACCTTTAAAATAATCAAATAGAAAAAATATAATACTAATATAAGATTGATAAAAATATAATAAAAATATAAGAATAATTATTTTATAAATATTTAATATAAAAAACACAATTGACAAAATAAGTTTTCTCAATTATAAATTTCCTCATTAGTATTTCTTTCAATCAGTAATAATAATTATGCAAGTAAATTGTTAATTAAATTAATAAAGTCATTATATTACACAAACCAATTATAAATTCAATCATTAATTAAAGATATAATTAAGCAAATATATATAATTAAATAATCAAATAATATATTTTAAAACATTACATCTTTTAATTAGTCATTAAAAAATTAATTAGAGTGAATCTATATAATCATATATTTTAAGCACAATTAAAGAATAATATTAATTAGTTTTAATTATCAAATCTATATAATTAAAATATAACACAATATAACTTAATCAATTATTAAAATATAATATTAATTAGATTTAATTAGCAAATCTATATAATTAAAATGTCCCATAATTATATTTTTAAACTTATTAATCAACCAATATAATTGCATAATTCATTATTAAAAATATAATATATTATATAATATAATAAATATAGTATATAATATTAAAATTATAAAATGACCATACATATTATAATATAAATTAACCAAGTCATTATAAATTAATTAAATTAATTAAATACAATATAAATTAATTAAATATAGAAGTCAAATAATTCCAAAAATAACAAAAATAATAATTAAATTATCAAATAATAGCCCTAATTTATTAATTACAATATATAAAATTATTATTATTATTATTATTATTATGATTATAATTATCATTATCGTTATAATTATTATTTTATTATTATTACCATTATAATTATTATAATTATTATTATTATTATTATTTTTATTATTATA
>JABUQX010101379.1:0-7500 GCA_015478945.1 Trachelipus rathkii | reverse complement strand
ACTTAATTTAAACTTCATACTCTATTTCATTCTGTTCTCTTCCACTCACTTCCCCATTTTCAACCTTCTAAATCCTTGGATGTGGCGGTGTGAAACCTCTGGCCCAGGCAGGCAGCACCTTCATTAACCACGGTAGAAAGTTTGAAATAGATACCATAACTAGAAACTCTTTTAAAACCTAAAAATAGTGGGCCATGCATGAGCACCAAACACTGGTTAAATGTTCTAAGGGACTGCTCCGATCCACTGGTAATACCGGGAATCTATTCGCAGACCATCAAAACATACTAGTCAGCACCAAACTCAGGACATATTCCTTGAAAAATAAAAAAATGGCTTGAAGTGTTAGAGTGGTGCTCCGCACTGCACTAACACCTCAGCGCATACTCCGATTCCCTCAAACACGTCGGGAATCAACTCTGCATACCTGAAAACATACTATTCGACACAAAGTTCAGCTCTGTAGCGCGAGAAATAAAAACGTTGTAGCTATAGGTGCACTAGTAAAGAAGGGTAGGGGTACTAACTCATACTAAACCATGGCAGGAGTGCCTTCGATTTGTTATAAACCACGGGAATTCTATATCTTATAACGTAGTGGGGTAGACACACCTTATATATACAAAATATAATATAGTATACAAAAAGGTTAAAAAAAATGTTTTTTTTTATAGTACATTTTTGTACTTTTGGGTTTTTTTAAAGTTTTTTTCTTTTTTTTAGACCCCACACTGACAGAAGGAAATAAGCAACCTTACAGCATGTTGACAGGAGTTATAGCGCATATACATCAACATTTTCAATTAATTTGGAGGTGTTTTTTTTTTACATTACACATGTTTTTTTTTTTTTGGTTGGTATGTGTGTTGATGGGTTGCATAAAATTTCATGAAATTTGTTCTGGGATGAGATCTATGATGGGACGAACATAATTTAATTCAATATTATAATAATTCATAGATTTCTTGATGCAGCCACTGCTGGAAAAGTCCCAAAAATCAGTCAAATAGGCTGAAAACTTGTGAAATTTTAAAAAAAAATTAAAAAATTTCTCAAAATTCAGAAAATTAAATTTAAACCATTATAATACTTTTTTTCACTCATACTTGATAGGGTTAATGGGTCCACTAAATTTTTTGGTTCTAAACCTCATATATACCGAGATACTTATTGTTACAATAGTTTTTTTTTTTACATAACATGACTATATATTTGCTGACTCAATCCACTTTTTCTTCAGTCTCCCAGCCAGTCGATTCCTAGCACACTCATCACTATACATAAACTTAACCAACTGACTATCATCCATCCTTTCCACATTACCAAACCATCTCAATGTACTTTCATTTATTCTCTCATTTACTCCTTTCTTCACACCACACAACTCCCTAATGCATTCATTCCTAATTTTAACAATTTTTCTCACACCTAACACACTCCTCAGAATGTCCATCTGACCACATTGTACCTTAGATCTGTACCTCTTATTCCAGACCATAGTTTCACTACTATACATTAACACAGGTAACAACATACCCTCATATAAGACCCTAGCGCACGAAGGATTTAATTGCACCAGCCGCCTTCCTACCATTCACAACATTTTGCATCATCCTTTCCCTTTTCATCCAACATATATCCTAAGTATTTAAACTCAGATACTTTTTCCAGTTGCTCATCACCTAACATGACTTCAAACCATTGACTCTCCTCACTCACTACCACAGCCTTGCTCATCTATGTTTACTTTCAAACCCCCTCCTTTTACACACCCTGCCAAATCCCTCTACCAATCCTCTCAAACTCTTCAGATTCACCTCACAAAACCAAATCATCTGCATATAATATAAATATATAGTGCATTCCATGTGAGATCATGCAGGCAACTAGCCATTTCAAACCTGACCATTTCTGATTTTTTGAAAGTTGGCTTGCAAGTTTGGATTATGTTTAATAACAAAGATCTTAATTTTCAACTCAATTGGTGAAGTAGGTCAAAAGTTATGATACTTTAAAGATTTGTTGATTTCCCCAAATTGGAGCTTACCACCCGATATTGTGCATACCCTATATCAGTGGTGCCCAACCTTTAACTTATTTTGAGCAAATTAAGAATTTAAAATTTTTAGGCGAGCCGCTATTAAACATTATATATATAGTTAAGGTTAGTTATATATATATATATATATATATATATATATATATATATATATATATAGTATATATATATATATATATATATATATATATATAGATATATATATATATATATATATATATATATATATATATATATATATATATACATATATACATTATTATATATATATATATAAATATATATATACATATATATATATATATATATATATATATATATATATATATATATATATATATATATATACAGGGTATAATATATATTTATATATATTTATCTTCATATATATATATATATATATATATATATATATATATATATATATATATATATATATATATATATATATATATATATATATATATATATATATATATATATATATATATATATATATATATAGTTAAAGCAAATGCTCCCCATCCTACCTTCAACCTGAACTCAACTTTTTAACCTCCACTTTCAAAAACCTTTCTTATCCTTCTCACATCATCCATAAGGCCTTAAAAAGAGCAAAGAAAACTTACTACAATCCTCCCATTAACCACCCTGCACTCCTAACTCTTTCCTTCCCCTACCTCAATTTCCTCTCAACTACATTAAAAATATATTTTCCAAAAACTTTACATTTCACTCTCCTTTGATATCCTCCTCTTAAAAAAAAACTTAACCACACATTTATTACAACCCATCTCATTTTGAACTCTCCCAATGTGTCTTTACAAATTCCATGCAGGGAGATTGTAACCCCTTTACATTGATAAAATCCATGATTCACACGCCTTTATCAACACAAATATGACCTCTTCTAAGACAATCAAAATTCTTCCCTGACACTCATCGTTTTACCTATAATCATTCCATTAACATTAACCTAAATGACACCTATTTTACATGTACAAATTCTGAAAACTCATTAAATCCTTCTGCACTCATCAATTCAAATAATTTCAACTAAACAAAAGGTGATTATAACATAGACACAATATAAAATAATATTCTGAGCACCGCACAATTTTTAAAAATTAAATTATCCAATCTTTAAATATTACATAACTAAATAATTTTACTTTTTTCATTTGTTAGTTTATAATATACTTTTTCTGAAAGAGGTTCATTGGGAAACTAAAGCTAAAATATATATTTATTTAACTTTGTAAATGTAATTATTTTTCTTAACTAATTTCTTTCTAATCTTTTCAATAAGGCCCTCCTACTGATATAGGTATATATATATATATATATATATATATATATATATATATATATATATATATATATATATATATATATATATATATATATATATATATATATATATATATATATATATATATATATATATATATATATATATATATATATATATATATAGTATATGTATATATATATATATATATATATAGGAGTATATATATATATATATATATATATATATATATATATATATATATATATATATAAATATATATATATATATATATATATATATATATATATATATATATATATATATATATACACTGATTATGGGATGAGAAACCGGAGCTTTAAAAACTATTCTTGAAGCCGTTCTTTTATAGGAATGTGGATGTCTCAGTGGTTAGAGTGCCAGTCACTGTTAACTCAGCATGAGTCCAGTTTCCTGAAGCCCCCTGATGGAGAGTAAAATCTCCTTTGACTCATTCAGTTCAAATTCAGTTTATATATATATATCAGGAATGGGGAGTCGAGAAAAAGTCGACTCCCTGACTCGACTCCCAGAGTCGATTTTACAAACAACCGACTCCCAACTCCCAGAGTCGATTTTATAAACAACCGACTCCCCTCCCAATGGAAAATGGAACGTGAATTTTTCCAAAATTATGAACTTTTATTTTCATCGTTATATGCTAAATAAACATTGAAAAAAAAGAATTATGACATTAAATTTTAATAATTTCCAATTATAATAATAATAACTACACTTTTAAATAAATAATGCACTTTATATTAATGAGTAGGCTTAATGCATCTAATAATGCAAACTTGTTGAGAAAAATTACAGTACTCCAATTTCAATTATGACAATTAATAATAATAATAATGCTAAACCACATATCATTTATTATAATAATAATAACATAATAAATTCATTATTATTATTATTATTAATATTATTATTATTATTATTAATTGCGTTATAGTTATAATAATAATAATAATAATAATAATAATAATAATAATAATAATAATAATAATAATAATAATAATAACATTAATAATAATAATTATTATTATTATTATTATTATTATTATTATTATTATTATATTATTAATTTTATGATAATTATAATTATAATTATAATTATAATTATAATTATTATTATAAATTATTATTATTATTATTATTATTATTATTATTATTATTATTATTATTATTATTATTATTATTATTATTATTATTATTATTATTATTATTATTATTATTATTATTATTATTATTATTATAATTATAATTATAATTATAATTGAATATAGTAATTCAGAGGCTGATATATTAGATATATATATATATATATATATATATATATATATATATATATATATATGTATATATATATATATATATATATATATATATATATATATATATATATATATATATATATATATATATATATTTATTTATAGGTGAAATCCAGTTTAAACCACAAATATCTCAATCCATATCTCAAAAACTACAACAGCTACCGAAAAGGAATACATTGCTGGAATGCTGGTCCAATTTAAGGGCAAAAAAATATCAAAACTACAATAGCTGCAGCGAAAAGGAATACATTTTGGAATCCTGGTAATTTTAGATAGGAAATGTAAAAAAAAAAAAAAAAATTATTGTTAATAATTATAGTAATACATTTAGAGAGCCTATTAGAGACCTTTATTGGTTACTCGTTAAAATAAATATTCCTATTAAATTTGCTTTTTTGAACTAAAGAATACCCCAAAGGTACCGCACCGATATCAGGGAATCGGGTCTCTGCCTTCCGTTAACCACGGGTAGGACTCACCCCCTCCGGGAGGGTTCCCCACAGGGTACTGGAGAAAACGTCCCCCCTGTGTTCCCCATCGGCTTGAGCCCTACATTGCCGTGTAATACCTTTTACAAATAATATATATATATATATATATATATATTAAGAGTAGTTATATATATATATATATATATATATATATACATACTCATTTCCCCTGCCCTAAAAAAAAAAAATAGCTAATATTTATTTTATTTTATATTATTTTATTTTTTTACATTTTTCTTACTAAAATTTTACAAGGATTCCAAAAATGTACTCCTTTTCGCTGTAGCTATTATAGCTTTTGAGAGTTTCTTTACATTTTCCTATCCAAATCTCTACCTTCATTCCAACAATGTCTTCCTTTTCCTGTAGCCATTGTAGTTTTTGAGATATGGATTGGAGATATTTGTGGTTTTAAACTGGATTTAACCATATATATATAGCAATATATATATATATATATAAATATATATATATATATATATATATATATATATATATATATATATATATATCAGAGGCAACTCCTGCACTCGTGCTCAGCACGAGTTGACATTATAGAAACGATCTATTTTTGCAAATTTCATAATGTTACGATAATATTCTCTTTATTTTTTTGCAAAGTTGTCAAATAAATGAAATTATTACATAATAAATATATAAGATTAAGCAAAATTGAAAAGAAAAAGGAAAGAATAGCCGTATTTAAATATCGCTTTTAACATTAAAATTGACTAATCTGTACCCAGCAATTCATGGATATCATATTCAGAATTTTTATATAAAATTATTTATAAATAGTATTTTTTTAAAT
The DNA here is from genome assembly GCA_015478945.1 of Trachelipus rathkii. Classification (NCBI taxonomy): domain Eukaryota; kingdom Metazoa; phylum Arthropoda; class Malacostraca; order Isopoda; family Trachelipodidae; genus Trachelipus; species Trachelipus rathkii. The sequence goes on along the minus strand of JABUQX010101379.1, from coordinate 1,466 downwards.
AAAATGTTAAAAAACTATATAAAGTCTAAATTATATTTTATAGGAAAATATTTAATAAAACAAAATAATAAAAAATATTACTAAAATAATTTTAGAATTAAAAAAGAAAAAAAGAGTACCTTGAAATATTAATAGAAAACGGTTTAGCCTAAATAAAAAATTTATTTAATATGACCAACTCAAATATTTAATTTATTTATTTATATATATATATATATATATATATATATATATATATATATATATATATATTTATATATATATATATATATATATATATATATATATATATATATATATATATATATATATATATATATATATATATATATATATATATATATAAAGTAAAGGAATATATATATATATATATATATATATATATATATATATATATATATATATATATATATATATACATATATTAGTGCTGCAAATCGATACTTCAAAATTTTAGTCTGGATACTGATATCGGCTACAAGTACTCACAATTTTTCATTACCGTTACCGATACTGAAAATTTTTTATCGCATACCCATACCGATACTTTTATATCTATAAATATGGACTAATATATATATATATATATATATATATATATATATATATATATATATATATATATATATATATATATATATATTAGTATGCAGGTAACATCCGCATCCATATTAAAGATCCGCATCCGCGCTTGGCCCTGGATGTTGCGCTGATATTTATTGTTGAGATTTGAAAAAAAATTTATCATAAAAATACATAAGATGAATCTGAAAATGAAAATGAGTTTAAGGCAATTCAAAAACGACTTGATATTTCAAATCTTACTGTTATCAAATACTGTTCCAACTTGCTGAATAGCGACTTCATATTACGGAGGAATGGTATTGTCAAAAAACTTTTGCTTTGTACGTCAGTTCGTATTCCAAAGTTAACATTCTTGCTAATGGAAATGACATCATATCACACTGCATTAAGCTATTGAAATCATTTGAAGAAATTACCACAAAAAAAATCGCCTCCACAGCTTCTGTCTCCAATGTACCATTAATCTCAACGCTGGAAGCATTTTTGAACCATCTTCTAAATGAAAAATGATGACGGCTTGAAAATAATGAAAGATGTAATAAAACTAAAGCTAGAAACTCTGGTTCTGTGGAAATTAATGACCTCTATACTATTGCAACTTCACGATCCCCTGCTATAAAGGCAAAGTTTTGCAACAATATTAGAACAAGTTAATCGTCACTGTGTTGCAGCTTGAAAATACTTAATCGAACATTCTATTAATTCTATCCATTTAAAGGAAAAAACGAAATCTACAGAACCAACACCCCTACAAGTAAATCAAATAGATTCACTCAAGAATTTATACAGTCCAATTGTTGAAGCGGCGCACGAAAAACGCGCGAAAGCGTTTCACGATAAACGCAACATAAACACCCAAATTATTGGAACGAAGTACACCG
>JABUQX010101378.1:7500-11458 GCA_015478945.1 Trachelipus rathkii | reverse complement strand
ACAATTAGACTATGTGGTAGTGGCACATGTCGTAATGAAACGACTTAATGCACGCAAATCGCATGATAAGAATACTCTCGGCTTTACCATTAAGTAATACCGTGAGCCATTGAGGGTAACACATATTTTGTCTCGCGGCGAGTCATTGCAGGATCCTGGTACTCGATTGATACCACCGTGCAAATCGTTGTGTTGCGTCTACTACCGAACGATTATCTGAATCAATGACCTCGGTACCACTTCAATATCTGATATACTTTCGGCGTGAGTGTAAGTTTTATTTAATCTTGCACGACATTCATGATCTACTTGGTTACAGTGAACGTTATCTATCCATTCCATGGCTTATCGAGTCTGCATTCGTAGATGTTAATTATTAATTGTATCCCATCGACTCGTTAATTATTCCCGCACCATAGTAATCACTACCTTACCAACCTTCTCAACGTGTAATAATTCTCCTCTCGCCGATATATTATCATTCCCCGGGGCTTTATACACCCTTCAACTTCTTTTTCTAGCGCCTTCTCAGTTTATCGTGAGTTAGGTTTTTTTATAAACTTTCTTCCCAGGACTACAGCACAGGTGTACGAGCGCTGGCCCGCAATATATTGCAGCAGGCCATTCGTGCTGAACTGGAAAGTAAGAAGAAAGAACATGACGCAAAGTTAAAGAAAAGCCAGCCTTACGCCGCTATATACCTTTTGCATAGGCAGAAGCTCGTCCCGCAGCGTCGATACTCCTACCTACCAATACCAACAATGGGATCTAATTTCATCGTGCAGAGATATAGCGCCATTCTCTACCAATGCAGTTGATTATTAATTACTTATATATCTATTAAATCATTTATCTATTATTTAATTTATCATCATTATTTGTTTTTAAGTAGTTTATTAATACCACTGATGCCTCGTCCGTCTCTTTGTTACTGTGTCTGGTGATTATTTCAATTCGTTAGTTGTATTTGTTGGATTTTTCTCACTTTCCTGTCAATGTGACTAATTTACTTCACATTAGTATGTTACGTTCATTCAATTTACTTGATCGTTATTCTTTAGATTATTGTATTGGTTATTGTTACTTGTTAATATTGTTATATTATTTAATATTAATTATTTATTATATATTAATAATTATTATTATATATTATTTACTTATATATTTATTATATTTATTTAATTTATATTAATATATTAGTATATTAATATTATCTAATTATTTATTCACTTTAATTTTTTTTTATATATCATATTATAATCTAATTTACATTTGATTACGATATATTATTATACTTAGAGATTATAAATTATAATAAAATAAATATTTATCATTGCCTAACCATCATATTACTTAAATAGTAAATTAATATAGTTTAACGGATAATATATATATGGATGTTCATTATATTTTTACCATACCATATATTGAACTGTTTTTAAAATATAATAAAACTTCTATTTGTGCAAACCTCAATTGATTAAAATTATTGTGCCAAAAGATTTTATTTTCATGGAAACAAAAAAATCTTGAGTTTTTCTATTTAAAAAATTGATTTCGAGTAAATTTAGCGATATTTATTATATAGGAGGTGGCGAGAATTATGTCACCATAATAAAATTAATTTAATAATACTAGTGAAATAGGTACGAGATTATGCTCTCAATATATTATTATTTATAATAACACTAGTTTTGAATACTCATCTCACCATTCTATAAGCTATTAATGTTGTATCATTCCTGGTGATCGTCTCAATCATTAGTATGCACCAATAGGTGCTAACCATAGACTTTCTAGCTGAGACACTATATTATAAATTAAACATAATTTGGTACGTTTATTTATTTATTTTAACTAATTATCTTAGTTTATTATCCTTCCAATTGTAAACAATTCGCTGAGACTTATAGATTTATTAATGGCTGTTGCTGAGACTACCCTTCACCTATCCATATACCCAATATAAATTTGTGTACTATATGGATGAACTCTAGGTAAGCGTCTAAAGAGACACATAACGACTTATTTTGCAAATATATTGTTTAGTAAAATTATTGATGTTTTGGGGATATATTTATAATAAAATGAAATTTGTCCAAGGTTATTTAAATTCCATTCATTATATAAGTTATAATGATTGGCAGAGTATGAAACGTATTCATTCAATTTAGTCTCATTATTATTTAATTTAATTGACAGTTAACTAATAATTTATATTAATTATAGAGCTTTATACCTAATAATGACGAATTTACTAACAAACAGCAACAAAAACAAATACTAAAAAAATAATACACATAACAGACACAAAACAAAAAACAAATAAACAATAAAACAAAATATAACAAATAACAAAAACATAAAAAACAAAACAAATAAACAGAAACATCCTCAAAATCAATCATAAATAATTAATAGAAATAAATAACAAATAATTGTTATTGGGGGACGGGGGCGCAAAATCTGTAAAATCATAAAATTTGAACATTAAGTGAAGAATGTTATAATAATATTGTAAATATAATAATAATATCAATTATTATATATATTAATTGATAATAAATAATACTTAAATATACTCTTTGATAATATTTAACAATAATAATTAAATTTAATAAAAACGTACAATGTATTAATTATTAAATTAGTATCTCAAATGATATATAGATCGAAATTAGATGGAAATAAAATGTAGATAGGATAATTGTTAATTACAATAAATAATCTTGCGAAGCGCAGAGATTTAGCATAATACTAGATTACATATTAAAAATAAAATATAAAATTAGTATTAGTCTTTGTATTATTCTTTAACTTTTCCTTAATATTTAGATTACTCGTTTTATATTTATTAAGGATTATAATTAGCTTAATAAATCCTACGTCGATATGTCAAGATCATTACTATACCTTCTTGCCACGGTAGTAACTCTTAGATAAAATCATAAAGAACTATTGAAATTATAACAATATCAAAAAAAATAAACAACCAGATCAGAAAGATTCAAATATAAATTTGCAATAATAATTACGATTTTCACACTCAAAATTATTTTTCAACTGATTAATATCATACTGAATAATAAATATAATAAAATCCAAAAGAACAATGAATAAAATAAGATAAGAAAGATTAATAATATAAAAAAAATAGAAAAGATCATCACTTTCGATATGACCAATAAGAATATGAATCACTAAGATAACTAATAATGCTATTCGAGATAAATGTATGTGAAATCTATAAGTAAATAATATCTCACTCATCTCAAACTGATTAGGAATAATAATAATATATAGTGAGATAGAAACTAATTAATATTCCTGGATTTTCCACCACTTTAAGTGTAGCGATTAATGTTTCCGTCCACGCTCAATGGTGTAAAAATTTTCATATTGTTCCCCATTTTAATGAATTCTATTTTTGGAACCAGTTAGAATTCTAGTACATCTCTTTAGGAATTGCCAAAAATAGAGAGACAGAACTGAGTTAGAAAAGAATTCGCAGCTGGCGCAACGGAGCCATGAAGCCGTAAGAAGAGAGTCACGACGCGAATGGTCACATAGTCCTCGGAGATGAAAATAAAATCTCGATAAATTCCGTTTGTATGCACATAATAGATCTCGAGGATGTGTCTACGTGTCACAGACTAGAAAATTATAAGGATCAAGATGGTGGCGAATGTCGGGCGAAATGTTATATTTGACCATATCGAATATTATGAGATAATACTTTAGACCACCAAAAATAGTGAAGGAGTTGTGGTTGTTACCTCTTTTGCGGTTATCTATTTAAGAGGATAAATTCAAATGTCGTTGCAGGTATATAATTTATATATCTTGAGGCAATTTTCAAGATATCAGAGTATTTGACATATTTAGACCATTTTCTTCCTTGTTTCAACGATGACCATTATTATAGACTGATACATGCATGGCACTAGCAGAAATTCAT
>JABUQX010101377.1:52500-57290 GCA_015478945.1 Trachelipus rathkii | reverse complement strand
AATGTTATGTAAAATTAAAATATTTAAACTCAGATACTTGTTCCAGGTTGCTCACCATCTAACACGGACTTTGTAAGCCAGAATCCCCTCACTCACTACCATAACCTTACTTTTATCTATATTCAGGGTTGGCACGATTGGGGACAACTGGGTTTTTCAATAAACCCAACCTTGAAAAAAAACATCAAAAACTCTACATCTGGGTTTTATCTGGGTTTTTATAAAAAAAAAAAAGGTAAAAATGAATGATAAAATTCAACCTGAGACTAAAGGCTAATTAATTGAAAGATTATAATATCTTATGTTTAATTTAATTTCTTTAGTGTTAATTTCAACTTTCTTAATCCTAGTTTACTAGTTAAATGCTCTTTGTTATTGTTATTATTATTATTATTTATCAACAGTAACATTGCTCACTCCAGTCGCAAAAGATCCCTAAGCTGAAGCTCTGTGGCCAAAACATCCCACACTCAAAAACACCCAATATACTAGGTGAAAGGTGTTACTTTCAAAACCCACATGACCTTTGCTAAATTGCTGAACACATTGACAAGTGACAAAATAACCAACAAAACTTAAAAAATGCAATGCCTTTAAATTTTAATGCACTAGCTGGCACCAAATTTGGCCAACAGAAAGAACCTTTAATAATAATATACAAAATTTTGCTGATCCACTTTAAACTATATATATATATATATATATATATTATAATATATATATATATATATATCTAAATATATAAAAAATAAAATAAATATTTGAAAATAATTTATGAAAACATATACACCATATTTATATATATATATATATATATATATAATATAATATATAATATATATATATATATTAGTATATATATATATATATATATATTATATTATATATAATATATATATATATATATATATATAATATATTATAAATATATATATATATATATATATATATATATATATATTATAAAAAGCATCGTAAGTGTCAAGTTTCGTTGATTTTGCCCGATTTTGCACAATTTTACCCGTTTTTTTTTTGGATTTCTAATAAAAAAAGAAAAAACCCAGGGTGGGTTGGGCTGTTTCAGAAAACCCAGGTTTATGCCAACCCTGTCTATATTTACTTTCAAACCCCTCCTTTTACACACCCTGCCAAACTCCTCTACCAATTCTCTCAAACTCTCTTCAGTTTCACCACACAAAACCAAATCATTCGCATACAATAAACAGGGCACACTCCACTCTCTCCCATTCTCCATCATTCTAATACCTTCCCCTGCCACCTCTAGCTCTAATTCTTTCATAACCCCCATCCATATACATATTAAATAACCAGGGAGACATAACACATCCCTGCCTCACTCCGCTATTAATATTAAACCAATCACCTTCGACTCCATTTATTCTTACACACACTTCACTATTGTCATACAAACTTTTGATTTCATTCAGAAGCCTACCACCAACACCATATATCATTAGCACCTGCCACAGAGATTCCTTATTAATCCTGTCATGCGCCTGTTGCACATCCATAAACCCTAAACAATTTATTCTTCTTCTCTCTCATTTTCTCAATTATTTGTTTCAAAGTAAAAATTTGATTCACATCTTCTACCACTTCTAAACGCACCTTGTTCTTCAACAATCAGTCCTTCAGTCATTCGACCAAAATAACAGCATATATCTTCCCTACAACACAATAAACTAATTCCCCTATAAAATTTTTTTTTTTCCTTTTTTTTTTCCCAAGGGGGGTTCCCTTAATCTCCCTTACCCTTATATAAATGTACTATTACTGATCTCCTCCAATAACTCGGAACTATACCCTCCATAAACACGTTGTTACTCAACTTCCAAATCCAATCAATCATCATCTCGCCTTCATTCTTGTCATTCAACTTTCTCATTCTTTCACTATCAAACCCACACACATTCCCTATTGTGGGAGAATTACGTCAACATGCAACAAACAAAAAAGTTTGTAGAACATGACATAAGTCAAAAAGAAAGTCCCCCCATTACCGTCCCCTTATACCATCAAGTGAAATCCTATCGAGGTAAAAAAAAATCCACACTAGGGTTTCACGATACTTGGATGGACAGTAACTGTGGTATCTCATCAATGTAGGGTTCATCCCTTGGGCCAGGTCAACAACCCTACCCCTAACAAAACCCCACGATTCAGTCCTGCTACGTACCTTTCTTTTTGCCTCTGACAAACTAATATTAGTTTCCTTGATATGTTCCTTTACTGACTCAATCCACTTTTCCTTCGATCTCCCACCCAGTCGATTCCCAGCACACTCACAACTATTCATCCGCTTAACCAACAAACGATCATCCATCCTTTCCAAATGACCAAATCATCTTACCAAACACTCGTTTATTCATTCATCTTCACACAGCACAACTCCTTAACGCGTTCGTTTCTCTTTTTGTTAATTCTTCTCACACCAAAGACATGCCTAAAATTGTCAGTCTGAACAGATTGTACCTCAGATCTATACCTTTTATTCCATACCATAGTTTCACCACTAAACATTAACATTTTAACACTATCGAAATACATTCTTTTGATTCCATTCATAAGCCTACTACCAACACTATATATCACTAACACATGCCAAAGAGCTTTTCTATTAATCCTGACATACGCCTGTTGCAAGTCCATAAAACCTAAATTACAATTTATTCTTCTACTCTCTCATTTTCTCAATCATTTATTTCTTTATGAAAAATTGAACTAAATTTCATCTAATACTTCTAAATGCCACTTGCTCTTCGACAATCAGTCCCTAGGTCACTCATCGCACTCTTTCAACCAAAATACCAGCATATATCTTCCCTACAACACTCAATAAACTAATTCCCCAATAGTTCCTACAGTTCCCCTAATCTCCTTTACCATCTTATAATGGTAATATTACTGCTCTACTCCAATCATTTGGAACTATAACTACCATTTCCAGTCAATCACAATCCCACTCCCATTTTTTATCATTCCACCAGTAATTCCATCTATACCTGCGGATTTACTATTCTTTAACTTTCTCACTCTACCTATTACCTCCTCCCTACTAATTACTTCATCCTCAAAATAACCATTTCTTTTAACACCATCGAACCATCCCACATTCACTATCACCTCTTCATTACTACCAATGTTATGCAGATCTTCGATGTTCTTTCCACTCTCTCCTCACATTATTTTCATCAGTCACAAAAGCACCATACCTATTCATTATTCTATGAAGATCAACCTTATTCTCATTCTTAACCTTTCACACTTCCTTCTAAAAGAACTTCCTATCCCCTTGTAAGTCCACATTCCCCCTCTTCCAAACTGTTCATTTACCTTTTTTTCCTCCTATGTAGGCCACTTTTAGTTTTCCTTTTTTCCTCCTTACAAATTTACATACACCTTTCCTTTGAAACCTCTCACTGACTTTTAGCACATTCAACCACCCCACTTACTTACTTTTAACATTGCATCACATCTTCATTCCACCATTTCACTACTGACATTCTTGCTTCCTACTTTAGTAGTTAGCATGTACCTTGGCTATAGTTTTTGCTTAGGGTGCAGTGTGGGTATTGTATGTTGCATGAGCATTTAATGGGTAATTACCTAATTTAGTTTGAGTGGGGCAGTCTCGATAAGCTCATATGGCTTCTTACAATCTCTATATTTTCCATATTTCTATAATTTCATAATTCACAGACTAGCTATTAACTTTCAGCCTTTAAGCACTCTCTGGAGAATCATACAATAATAATAATAATAATAATAATAATAATAATGATAATGATAATGATAATGATAATGATAATGATAATGATAATGATAATGATAATAATAATATACTACGATAACAAGTTTAATAATTAATAGGTCGATTAAAAGAAAATCTATTGGAGAAACAGGTTCAAGAAAATGTAGAGAGGAATTTACAGAAATATACAACAAAACCCTCATTAATAGGTAATTGGGAATTTGTTTAATTGAATAAAAGCTGAATGAATGCAAAGTTTTGAAATGATTAGATATAATAAATTAAGTCCAATATATATATATATATATTATATATATATAATATAATATATATATATACATATTTATATATATATTTTGTAATATTTTTATATAGATTTATATAATATATATTATATATATATATAAGATATATATATCTAAATAAAAATTTACATCTACGCATATTTACCTAACTAGTTTTCTCGTAAGCTTTTCAAAGACAGGATATCAATATCAATTACAACAAAATATTTTATGTTTCATAGTTTACGCCATTTTGGATCTTGTTAACATTTGGATTCTGTAAGAAGTTTTCTTGTAAAAACATTTTTCAACCCGTTTTCGGCAGAACATCTTTTTTTGCCCCTTTGCGTCAAATTTATTTGCGTTTAAGTTCAACTATATATATATATTATATATATATATTATTTATATATATATATATATATTATATTATTATATATATAGTATATATATATATATATGATATATATTATATGTATATAATATATTATATATATATATATATATATTATATTATTATATATATATATATATACCGGTATTATATATATATATATATATATAATATATAATTATATGAGTTATATATATATATATATATATATATATATATACCGGTATATATTATATATATATATATATATATATATATATAATATATATATACTATATATATATATATATATATATATATATAATATATTATATATATAATATATATATATATATATATA
>JABUQX010101377.1:45000-47500 GCA_015478945.1 Trachelipus rathkii | reverse complement strand
TCCTTCATTTTACAAGCATGTCAGTTCGTCTATCACGCCCCTAATATTGTCCATCCTGTCATACATTGAACTTTAGATCTATACCTCTTATTTCCAGACCATAGTTTAATTACTATACATTAACACAGGTAACACATAACCCTCATGTAGACCCTAGCGCACTCAAGACTTAGTCCCTTTTACATCACCAACAATTTAATTGCACCAGCCACCTTTCCTGCCCATTCACAGTTTTTCTACTACACTCTGCATCATACCGTTCCCTTTTCATCCAACAGTATATTCTAATCTTTAAAACTCAAGACACTTGTCCAGTTTGCCTCACCATCTAACATAACTTTCACACCGAGGGACTGTCCTCACTCACAACCATACCTTACGAGTTCTCTAACTTTAATTTCAAAACCCCTCCTTTTACAAACCTACCAAATCTCTCTAGCAATATTCTCCAAACTCTCTTTTCAGATTCACCACCACAAAACCAAATCATCCACATTTAATAGGTAGGGCACTCTCTACTCACCTCCATTCTCCTTCATTCTAACACCATTTCCTGCCAACCCCATCTCCAATTCTTTCATAAACTCCATCCATATACAAATTGAACAACGAAGGAGACAACGCATCCCTGCCTCACTCTGCTATTAATATTAAACCAATCACTTTCGACACCATTTATTCTTACATACGATTTCACTATCGTCATACATACTTTTGATTCATTCAGAAGCCTACCACCAACACCATTATATTACTAACACACTGGCCATAGAGCTTCCCTATTAATCCTATGATACGCCTGTTTTGAAAATCCATAAAACTAAATACAATTTATTCTTCTCCCCCATTTTCTCAGTCATTTCAATGTAAATATTTGATCCACACATCCTCTACCACTCCTAAACGCACCTTGTTCCTCACAAATCAGTCCTTCAGTCACTCAACACACTCTTTCAACCAAAATACCAGCATATATCTGCCCTACAACACTCAAACTATTCCCCTATAATTTCTACAGTTCCCTTGATCTCCCTTACCCTTATAAAGGGTACTATTACTGCCCTCTCCAATCCCTTGGACTTTACCCTCTATAAACGCTTTATTACACAACTTCCAAATACCAATCAATCACCATCTTCGCCTCCGTTCTTTGATCATTTCACCAGAATTTCATCTATACTGCAGATTTGACATTCTTCAAACTTTCTCACTCTACCCATTACCTCCATCCTCTAATGACCTCACCCCAAAATACCTATTCCGTTCTTGCACCATCAAACCCACACACATTCACTATCACCTCTTCATTACTGCTATTATACAGATTATGGAAGTGTTCTTTTCCACACCTCCCCTCACATCCAATTCATCAGTTACATATAAGCACCATCCCTATTCATTATTCTAAGCAGGTTTCCCTTATTCTCATTCTTAACCTTTCACGCTTCCTTCCAGAAGAGCTTCCTATTCCCTTCTAAGTCCCCATTCATCCTTCTTCCAAACTGTTCATTTACCTCTTCTTTTCTTCCTATGTTATGCCCACCTTTTAGTTATTTCTTTTTTCTCCTTATATACTTCTAAAACATCTTTCTTTGAAACTTCAATCATGTCTTGTGTACTTTTCAACCTCTGCTTCTTTTTACTTTTAACGCAGCGTCACCTTCTCATTCCACCACTCACTGTTAACATTCCAACTTCCTACTTTAGCACATCTACATACTTCCTTTGCACTGCCAACAACTGCTTCCTTCATTTGCTCCCAGATTTGTTCAGTTTTCAACTATTCACATTCAACTGATTTACTTGCCCGAGTACCTTTAGATACTTATCCTTATTACCTTGGTTCACTTAACTTGTCTCACTCTAATTCTACACACTTCCTTCCGTATCACTTTCCTCTCCATCCAAGCCCCACTAACTTAGTTTTACATAAAACAATATTAATGAGTCCAAATAATCCCATTCTAATCCCCTCACTGATTTAACATCCAAACACATACTTCAACAATTCCTTCTTCTTCACCAAACACAAAATCAATCATACTTTCACTTCAATACCATCTCTACCTACACCAACTCTAGTATACTTTTGGATACTCTTGTGTTTAAAAAAGGGTATTAATTACACACATACCTCTCTCCTCACAGAAATCAATTCCCTTACCTTACCATTCTCATTTTCTCCTGACACCCCAAACCACCTGTTATACCATCTCTTTTTCTGATCACCTATAAAACCATTTAGGTCCCCCAACCTGAATCAATCTGAAGCTCCTACTCACCATCAAAAATATCATTCAGATGTATCCAGAAAATAGTACTCGTACTCTCTTCAGGACCATACGTCACAACCACACATACACGACCTTTTCAAAACTTAAATTTAACCATTAAATTCTAGTACTCACACACAGTCTACCATATACCATAGCTCTGTACCACAAGTCACTCATCAAAATTGGAACTTCTTCTCTCCCCCTCTCATTCCTTTTCCACACCA
>JABUQX010101377.1:30000-42500 GCA_015478945.1 Trachelipus rathkii | reverse complement strand
TTGCTGGAAATCATTTTCAAAATATTTCCTTGGGATGGCTAACAGGACCTTCATCACATTGATCTGATAACACACACCTTCAAACTTCATATCTTTCAAGGGCATCTTCAATTTTAAGAAATAGCCACAAGTTGAAAGAATCATAGGCTATTTAATCAAGCAGGAAGACAAACTGGTTATTAACTTTTTGACTAAGTAGAGAATCAGTTGTTAAAATTTTGGCAACTCAGCACTGTATACAACATCTGACATCTAGTTGTTCATAAATTAAAAACCACCTTTCAAATATGCAATAACCTAAATAAAAAATAAAACTTTATAAAGTAAAAACTAAACTCAAGTTATATTTTTTCATATTTTGACTATTTATAGACCCAGTTATTTGGTAGCAATCAAGTGGCAGTAACTTGCTGAACTATAAATTAGACCTTCTTGGTTTAATAAGTTACTGAAGATAAGTTGGATATCTACTTTAGAACAACCTTATTGCTCTTTAATTAACTTGTTAATCTGTGCTTCAAAATAAATATGTACGGTATATAATTTAAAAATTTGCAACATCTGCAACTCTACATATTGTACATTAAGCATTAATGGGATAATGATGTACACAAAGCGGTTTCTTACCTTACTACCTAAAATATAAATATCTTTAATACGAACTTAATTTATTAAAATTTAGAGCAGAAAATTAACTGAATAATTACCAAAACTTAACACAGTACTCAACATTATTTCAAAAACAGGATTTAAGGATGCTAAAAAATAGTATCGATATATATAAAATATAGTATCGATATATATAAATATATATCGATTTAGATAGTTTTTATTCAATATATCGGTTTTATTTTTATTATTTTTTTTGTATGTGTGTGTGTATGTGCTTACGCTCGATAAGAAATGCTCACCCAGTTTTAGCACGAATTTCGTACATAAACGAACGTTTGTTTACAAACATTTTGAATCAGCTGTTCTAATGGACCACGTGGCTTTGGATAAACAGAAATAAAAAAAATAACAAATGGTTTATATTACAAATAATTGATCAACTATTGTGATGGAGTTTATCGATTTGGAAGAAATTAGATTTAAATCTAATTTTATTGAATGAAACATTCATTAAATCAAACGGCCCTACCACGCCGCCATCTTGTTTGTTTACATTTTTTTCATAAGCATGTCTTAAATTCGGCAAAGCACGGGAAATAGCAACCTTACAGAATTTAGGAAACTCCTTACGTTTGGTGAGTATTTTTCTAAATTTGACAGAAAAGAACGCAAACTCGAGAATTTCTTACGTTTCGTAAGCACAAATGCAAAAACGAAAGCGGCTTAACACTCATTTACAAAAGAACACTCATTTACAACAAAGAGAGTAGTGGAATAAAGATTTGGAATAGAGTAGTGATGTGACGTCATTATATTGTACACCAAAGTAATTGGCTACATGTTGTAACGTCATAGTTAGAACTTAGACTGCGGGGGAAATAAAAATTTACCTTATAGCAAAATTTACCTTATAATTTGGGGAAATGAGGAATATGAAATTATTGTCGTTTGCATTTGCAGCGATGTTTCCCGTATTCTATGGTTTAACGTTTAACTATTTATACTAATCTATGGAAATATTTATTTTTTCCACCGATATATCGATATGTCAATATTTTCATTATTATTGAATCATTGATGTTTTTTCTACTGTTCATTTTGCACAATTTGAAAAAAAAAAAATTAAATGGTTGGGATTTGGGAATGCCGAAATAATAAGTGTGAAATAAGCTTTCCCAAGTTCAAAATTCATTAGGTTGAGGTTCTATACATAGAAAAATAAGAAAGAGAACCCAGAAGAGGTCGTTCTTTCTAGTATTATATTTGTGTCAAATCTGAAGGTAAAATATTATTTTTTAATTGAAAATTATACTGACATTTTCTAAATTAACAAATTCAATCAGAGTTATGGAAAATCAAAAGTGAGAGCCAAATTATGTCCGACATGTTTCGATACAACATTTGAAAGTGTTAATCCAAGGCGATCAAAGAGAGTTGGGAAATAGATAAAGGGAGTAGAGTTCACATAAGATTGAGCATAGCGTTTAATCTGGGGGTCAGAGAGAAGATGATACTCTGTGAAAAGACGTACGTGTCGCACTAGTCTTTCTCAGAGAAGGAGGTATGCGACAGGAGATATCAGAAGCATAGTGTCTGTTGTAATAACGAATATTATTTTAAGGAGATTAACACGACAATTTGAAATGCATAATTAAACTGAACAGAAATGTAGATAAGACAAAAAGCAATAGAGATGTAAGATATCGAGTTCAAAATTTCTTCCGACGGTCACTTTGCGACCGCCCAAAGTAACTTTGAGTTTGTGCAAATTTCTCATGTTTCGGACGATCGTTTTGCGACATCCCGTAGCAACTTTAGGCTTGCCCACAGTTATCAAGCTTAATGTTGCCTCGGACGGTTTCTTTGTGAGGAGACTATCCCAAATCATCGACAGGAAAAGGGTGGACAAGAAAAATGGACGACAGGATATTAAAATAAATTACCAAGACAAATAATTTCTTAAAGGTAAAATGGTCGTCCAAAATTTCTGCTACTCTTCCAAACCTTTGACACACTAAATCAGCATTGTCAAATGATCGACACCTGTCAGATCGACACTTATCAATCGATTATTTTAAGGATTATAATCCTTAAAATAATCGATTGGTAGGTGTCAGATCCTTTAATATCGATATTTTATATCGAAATTATTTTTAAAACATTTGAAATTAGAATTTAATGGCTTACACAAGAATTAAAATTAGTTACACACGTAATTGCAAAATTTACGCACACACTTAAAATACTTACATATGCTTTGAGAATAGTTACACACTCATTTTTTTAATGACTTACACAAGCTTTAAAATTAGTTTCACACACAAATTCTAAGGACTTACATAAGCTTTGAAATTAGGGTGCTCTTCCAATATGTGATCTACCGAAATTCTATGATCTCCCATTTTATAACATATTTGAAGAACACTTATATATATATATATATATATTATATTATACACGGAAGTGGCATTATTTGGTGATATTTTTAATTATATATTATATATATTATATATATATTATATATATATATATATTATATATATATATATATATATATATATATATATATATATATATAGATATATTATAAATAAATAAAATATATATATATGTATTTTATATATATTTATATATAAATATATATATAATATATATATATATATATATATATATATATATATATATATTATATAATATATATATATATATATATTATATATATATATTGTTGGCGTCTGGTGGAAGGGGGTGCGACCACCACCCGAATGAGTCCAAAGCAGGAAACCCCCCCGGGACGAAACTCCATTTCATTTCGCCGACAACGCTCACTCTCTTCAACATCATCTAGTTCTTCAGCTAATGAACGGTGGTTCTTCAACAGCGACCATAACCCCTTTCATTTTGGTGACAACCACCGAGTGACTAGCTGCCCACTGGAGTGGACCACAACGGGACACCAGCCAGGCATCCCATCTTTCTTTTTCCCCCCCCCCAAAAAAAGGTTTTTTTTTTGGCCGTGGTAGGACATTTCGTTATAGAGTTTGTTTTCCACAATCGTTCAACGCGGCATTACATTAAATTTCAAGTTTCTTCTGCTGGGCGCTGCTCTTTTCGGTCATCCTGTAACGCCTGTATTGTGCTTCTTACTGCAGGTGCAGACCAACTGCACGTAGAGTACAGAGTGGTCGAAGGCTTCTCAGTGACCTTAAATGTGTGCAACCTTAGCCTCTCATCTGACAGCTGACAACGTCCTTCCAGGTTGTCCGGAGAGCGGTGTGCTCGCGGCATTGTAGCTGGGGGAGTTCTGTGGAGTCTGGTGGAAGGGGGGTTGCGACCACCACCGATGAGTCCGAGCAGCCCCCGGGACGAAACGCCAATTCATCGCGACAACGGTCACTCTCTTCAACATCTCATCTAGTCTTCAGATTAATGAAAGGTGGTTCTTCACAGCGACCATAACCCTTCATTAATATTAACATATATATTATAGAATTCATGCCTAAGTAAATACGCATGTTTTTATATGTATATATAGAATTTTGTATATACAGTTATATAAAACATGCATATTTACTTAGCATGAATTCTATAAACAATATGGATCCCTAATTATAATATTTTCACTTAACCCTGTGTGACCCCTGGCCGAGTGTGAGCGGAAAGATCTACCAAAAGGTGACTTCAGATGACGGTCCTATTCTTCTGGGAAGAAAGTAATCTTTCCAGAAGTAAACGGTGGGTTTCCTTTAGCTCATCGTGGTCGGGTGTAACACACTTGCTTTACCATCAGCGGAGGGCGTGTGCGTTCAAAACCCATACTGTTCATAAAAGTGAAAATATAGGTTATTATATATATATATTATATATATTATATAATTATATATATTATATTATTATATATAATATATATAGTATATATATATATATATATAGTATATATATATATATATATTATTGTGATATATATATATATATATTATTCTCTATCTTAATATGATATATATATATATATATAATATATATATAATAGTATATATATATATATATATATATTATATATATATATATATATTATTATATATATTATATATATATATATATTTATATTATATGTTATATATAATATATATTATATATATATATATATATATAGTATATATATATATATATAATATATATATATATATATATATATATATATATATATATATAATATATAAATATATATATATATATATATATATATATATATATATATATATATATAATAGTTATATATAATATATTATATATATATATTATATATATATATTATATTATTAATATATATATATATTTGGGGAGCGTCAATCCATCTAAACTAGGTTTCTAGGTGCTACGGCAACCGTAGAATCCATTCTAGGTTAGGTTTATCAAACTGCACTTGGGCGAACAGCAAAAACGATACCCTTGACCCAGACTTAATTCTTACAAAATGCTCCGTCATATTCACCCCTCTGCATCAGCGTTTCTTGCTGGTTCTGTATAACAAAATCTGGATCAAATTCCTCTTTTCCATCATATGGATAAAGCTTTTGTCATTCTCTATTCCCAAACCTAGGGAAGATCCGAAGTGGTGGACAACCAAAGAACAATTTCGCTCACCTGTCTTATTTGAAATTATTGGAGATAATGGTTTCTGCCGCCTTTTCCCCTATTCTGGAGAGTCGCCAGTCTTTTTCAAACTTCCAGTTTGGTTTTTTCGCAAAATTATCGTTCGAACGCGGATTCCTTGTTAAAACTCGAATTACGACATCCGATAAGCCTTCTCAACTGGTGGGGATAGTTCTTGTTGTCTTTTTTGACTTGAAACTGCTTATGACACAAGTTGCAGGAATTCTGGTTCTTCCAGCGCGACTTGCGCTGGGTTTCGAGGATGAGCCCCCTCTCTTTCATTAAATACCTTTTATCAGACAGCTCCATCCAGGTTCTTTCAAGCCACTTTACTCTGGATGAAGGCGTTCCGCAAGGTAGTGTTCTAAGTATGTTATTATTTGCTCTCGAATTCAATGACATCATTACTTTTATCCCAGCAACGGTCAATTTTTCTCTCTATGTTGATGACCCGGCGCTATATATTGCCGGTGCCAGGCTGCCATTTCTTGAAAGGCAACTTCAGCTAACTATTGAGAATATTTCACAATGGGGTAATCCCATGGTTTCCATTTCTCACCCACCAAACCCTCAGCAGTGCTATTTAGGAAAAAGGTGAGTCAAAGGACCTATCACCTTCCTCCCGCGAACCTAACCTTATATGGTTCACCCATTCCTGTAACTTCACAATTCAAATTTCTAGGACTCATTCTAGATGACCACCTAACATACGCACCGCACATTAAACTCCTGAAAGCGACTTGTTATCTCGTGCTTGACCTATTACGTCATCTCGCCTCAAAATCTTGGGGTGCTGATCGCAAGTCCCTTTTACGTCTCCACATCGCCCTAATCCGATCGAAGCTAGACTATGGCTGCGTAGGAGGAGGCGGAGGTTGTATTGGAGGAGGCGGAAAAGGGAGAGGATCAGGAAAGAGAGGTAGAAGCGGAGGAGGTGGAGAATCCGAAGGAAGAGAAGGGGTGGAGAGACAGGTGTAGGATAAGAAGGTCGCGTATCCAAAGGAAACGGAATTGGTTTTGGGAACAAGTCCGAATCTTGGACGTCAGGAGGATTCGCCTCAAAATAAGCAGGTTTGAGACGATCAATCGATATGACCTCTGTGCGAGTGGGGCGCTGAACAGTGAAGAACTTCTCCTTCCGAAGTACTACCGGGAACGGTCCATCGTACTTGGGTTGGAGAGCAGAACGGTGTGAGTCGTGCCTCACTAAGACATGAGTGCATGAAGAAAGATCTTTCGGAATGAAGGAGTGCACCTTGGATTGTCGAGTCGGAGTAGGTCTCCAGGAGAGGGCACAGCGTCTCAAGCGGGTGAGATACGAAAGAGGGAGCTGAGTACTGCAGCAGGGAAAGGATTTGAAAAAAAGAAGCTCGCCAGGCAGGCGAAGAGTAGAGCCATAAACCGAGTTTGGCAGTTGAACATTGAAGATCTTCCTTAACTGCAGTGCCAAGGCATAACTAATAGGAAGACTTCAGGTCATGTTCTGGCTGGGGATTGTGCATGAGAGAGGCTTTAAACGCTGACGTTGAAAACCTCTCGCAGATCCGTTCGATTGCGGATTGGAATTGGGTAATATGAATCTTCTCAGAACCAAGCAAGCGCATCAAATATTTCCAAAGGAATTGATTCGAAAACGCGGCCCTGGTCCGTCGTGACAGAGAGAGGAACGCCAAACCGAGAGATTCAGTGGGACAAGAAAGCTATTTAGCGATAAATTCGGCCAGCTAGCAACAGAGAGGATATAGCTCCGTCCAACGAGTGAATCTATCAATGCAGGTGAGGATGTATCGCTTTGCCCATGAGAAGTCAGAAGCGGTCCAAACAATGCTCGATGTGAAAGCTCATCTCTCAAATTCGTTCACCAGGAGGTAAGAAAGTGCCTAAGGAGTTTTAGTGTGCCTTTGCACCTTAGAACGATGACAAGCCATACATGCACGAGTCCAATTCGCCACGTCGCATGACTTTTAGGGCCACACAAAACGATGTTGTCACCAGTTTGGTGAAGCCTTGATTGGCCAGGGTTTCGTCGAGAGCCGAATGGAGGTTTGCAGAAGACGGCCTTTCGAGGAGAAGTTGGAAAGAAAGGGCAAGGATTTTGCACTGTAGAGGATGTCACACAGGAGTCTCATTCTCCAATGCCGGGAGATTGGAGCCACTGCAGCTGTAGAGAAGAGTCCTGTTGAAGATCGATATTGTCGTGCTCCTGACACGTTGCCATGGCTGCGAAATCAATGTCAGGAATGGGAGAAAGAGCGTTAATCTCTATCCGGGAATGTGCATCCGCGGTGAAATTATCTACTCCGGAGATGTAACGTATGTCAGTTGTAAACTGTGAAGCATATTCAAGATGCCGGGCTTCACGGGGAGAGTGCCTTTCATGGAGAGAAACCATAGCGAAAGTGATAGGTTTGTGGTCGGTCAGGATATGAAACTCCCGGCCTTCCAAGAAGTACCTGAAGTGGCGAACAGCAAGATACATGGCAAGCAACTCCCGGCTGAAAGCACTATACCTTGCATCAGCAGGTTGCAGCTTGCACGAAAAGAAAGCAAGTGGACACCAAAATTCTTTTGAAATTGTTGAAGCACCGCACCAACAGCGAAGTCGGAGGCATCCACCTGCACTCTCGTTGGTGCAGAGTCGTGAGGGTGGACAAGAAGGGTGGCAGAAGCGAGGGCTTCTTTGGAAGCCTCAAAAGCTGACTGCCCTTCGGGAGACCAATCTACTTTTATGGAACTGCCTCGCTGTTTAGGGCAAATGAGTGCTGTAAGAGGGCCTAAAAGGGCAGCCACCGAGGGTAAAAAACGATGTTAAAAATTTATCATCCCCAGATACTGACGAAGTTGTTTTTGGTTCTGAGGAAGAGGAAAGGCGCGGATAGCGTTAACACGGTCTACAAGAGGGAAAATTCCCTCAGCAGAGACTGTGTGACCCAAGAAAGTAAGAGAAGACGCACCGAATACGCACTTGGTAGGGTTAAGACGTATGCCAGCGTCGTTCAACCTACCAAAAACGGCACGTAAGTGATCTTCATGCTCTTCAGGAGATGTGGAAGCTACGAGAAGATCATCTAAATAAGCCCGAAGCAAACCGGAAGACCACGGAAGCAATAGAATCGATGAATCTCTTGGATACGATCGATGGCTGCATTTTTCTTCAGCCCGAAAAAAAGCATTTTCGGTATACTCAAGAGGCCAAACGGAGTGATCACAGCTGTCTTGGGAACGTCTTCCGGAGCTACTGGTATCTGGTGGTAGGCTCGAATTAAGTCCAATGAAGAAAAGATAGTGTTTCCGGCCAGGTGTGAAGTAAAAGACTGGATATGAGGGACCGGATACCTATCTGGAGTCGTGGCAGAATTCAAGGCCCTAAAATCACCACAGGGTCTCCAATCCCCCGTAGTGCCTTTAGGGACCATGTGTAACGGAGAAGACCAACAACTTTTGGAAGGGCGCACAATGCCAAGCTGTAACATGTGATCAAACTCGGCCTTGGCGGCCTTGAGCTTATCAGGAGGGAGGCGACGAGCTCGAGCAAAGGTGGGTGGGCCTGTGGTCTCAATATGATGCTCAACAGAATGCTTAAGTGGCGTATCGGAAGAGCACGGATGCAAAAGAGCAGGGAATTCCTTCTGCAGGAGGTGAAGAAAGGGGGAGACAACCGAAGAGGATGGAGGAGCAATAGCAGATACACCTTTGAGTGCAGAAGAAATAATAGCACCGAAAGAAGAAAGAGAAGTATCACCGTCAACAAGACGTCGATTACGAAGGTCAACCATAAGATTAAAGTGTGACAAAAAATCTGCACCGAGAATCGGCTGTGTTACCTCAGCGACGAGAAAAACCCATGTAAATCGACGGCGAAGAGAAAGATCTAGAGTGCACAGTCGCTCTCCGTAAACCGGAATGGAAGAGCCATTTGCATCGAAGAGTTGACGACCAGAAAGAGGGATAGCAGGGTTTCTAGGGACCAAAGAGAGGCTGGCGTCAGAATCGATCAAAAAAGAAAGTTTAGTGGAGCAATCGTAAATACGAAGAACATCCTGCGCAGGAGGAGGAGAAGAAGAAGACGGGAAGGGGCCAGCATCCTCCAATGCCCCTATGGAGGACCGGCTGTCGAGTTTCCCTGGTGGTAAGAGCAGGAGGGAGCACATTTCTTCGCGTCCATCCCATAGGTATGGTGATAGTAACAGTACCCATTAGGATACTGACGCTGGCGCGAAGAAGAAGCAGAAAGGGAACGATTGGCATGAAAAAGAACGATGGTTGGATGAAGAACGGTTGCGAGAGCAAAAAGTCATATTGTTAACAGCAGACTTGAGAGATAGAAAAGCAGATTTTATCTCCGCCATGCCCGCTTCTATAACCGAAACACGGGCATCGAGAGATGCAGAAGAAGAAGGATGTACTGCGAAAGAATGAGAGTAGGAAGGTTGGTGTGGGTGAGAATAAGAAGATTGGGAGGGGAAGGCGACGGAAGGTGGTTGAGAAGCTAGAGAGGAAGGAAGAACAGCAGGAGGGGGGAAGAGTACTGGTGAATGGGTTGCGTGTGGGGCGAAACTGTTTGCGGGGGAGCAAGAGTGGTAGCAGTGGGAGGTGTAGGAGAGACTGCGAACACGCTGGGAGTAGTGACTATAAGAGGGTGCAAAACTCTGTCTGCTGTAGCGGCAAACTCAGGAAGGGTTTGCGCCGGATTTAACGACTGTAGGACGCTGTGGTGTTCGGGGAGCATCTTCTGGAGGAAAAGCGTCGTGCGAATTATTTGTTCTTCACATGCACATGAGGCACCGCCCAACAAACTTAGCATCCGTGTAACAACTCTGAGGGTTTTTTATCTTCTAGGGCGACACCTCTAAGCCAGAGTTTCTACTCGTTCTTCTCTTGCTGGGAGCTAAGCGAGAAATGATGAAGTTCCTTAAAAGCAGTTATAAGGGGTTGTGGAGATGGCATGTAGCCTCTTCGCCCGCCTCGGATACGCGAGGCAAGGCAACAGGAGAGCATTCCCAACTCTAGAGCAATTCTCTTATTCTCATCCACCACCCTCCAGAAGTGCTGCATCGGCCATTTGGAACCATTCCTGGTTATGCATGAAGAATGGCTGGAGGTGTATGTTCTGCGGTGTAGGATTTTCGTCTGGCATCTTGGGGTTAGCAGGGGACAAGACCAAAGGAAATAAAAGGATATCCATTAAGTATAAGTTTAGAAGAATATGGCTGATAACGAACCCAAAATTCCTGTGAGTGCAAGGCTATGTTACCAAAATAAGTTATATATTGGTTATATATATATATATATATATATATATATATATATATAGTATATATATATATATATATATATATATATATATATATATATATAATATATAAATGTATATATAATAGATAGATATCCATAGATATGTCAAAACATAAATGTTTTTAATAACTTTATAAAACATAGGATTAAAAATATTTTTAAACTTTTTTTTTAAGAGTTTCCGTTTGTTCGAAAGTTCATATAATGAGTGTTTGAAATCATAATTAATTAGTAGTTTCAAAATGTTTATTACCTCGTTTAATATTTATTGTGCGTATAATTATTATTATTATTATTATTATTATTATTATTATTATATTTAATTATTATTATTATATTATTATTATTATTATTATTATTATTATTATTATTATTATTATTATTATTATTATTATTATATTTATTATTAATTATTATTGCATTAATTATTTTTGTTCAAGTTTTAGAAATGTAGGTATGGAAAAATCTTGTAAGGCAAGAAATATATTTTAGGGTTTCAGAGGAGTTGATATAATAGCGACGGCTAATTTACTTCCCTAGTTTTGGGACTTTGGATCCCAATAATTTTAAAAAAACTCCGAAGTATGTTTTTACAGTTGAGTTAACTCATGAGAAAGCATCACGAGCCCTCATGGCGAGTGCTTCACTTGAATTGAACTCGCGATGGCCTGGAGGGCAGTATTTTGTCTCGATGGCCTGGAGGGCAGTATTTTGTCTGCCTGAAGGGACGGCATATGCCTTTCATTGGTAAGGTCCGCTCTTAAAAAGAAACGAAAAATAGTTAACTCATGGGTGAAGTACGTCTTTTTACAAGGAGTAGAACCAGACTCATTGGAGTTGAAACAGACACATATGCAAAAAAGAAAAAAAGAGAAGGGCTCTTATTTATTTATTAATTTATTTATTTTGTTTTATTTATTTTGATAAATAAAATCTTTATTTTTTTTATTACGTACTTTATTAGTTATTTCAAAATAAACATAAGGAATAACACTACAGTACACTAATTATAATTATTTATAGAGGAACCGAATATATGCAAATTAAGTTTAAGTTATAAGCAGTATGCGGTTTAATCATAGTATAAATATAATTAAAATTAAAGTACTTCAATCCAATGTTATGAGCTGCGTTTCCAGAAGCCCGACTGCAGCCCGTGTGCAAAATCGACTCGGAAACGCTTCGAATTGAAAAAAATTATATTAACCAATCAGAGAACAGGAAATTTGAGTACCTGGAAACGGCCGAGCGCGCCCGTCGGATCAGCTGACAATTGTAAACAATACTCTTATACTTATATGTATATATTTTATGAAATAATACGATATATTTAGTATCCTTAATATGAAAGTTAACTAAAATATTAAAAAACTTTTGGCAAGCCATTTCCGACACATGTTTTGTAAAGAAATTTGTTTGTAAACAAAGTATCCTTCCGCAGCCCGCCGTTTACTAGTTCTCGAAATTCGAGCTTTAAACAACGGGCGCCTGACTGTGGCGTTTTACATGACGTAGAAGTGCGGAAACGGGCGCTGGAAACAAATCCCTATCCCGTAAGTGCGACCCACGCTGCAGTTGCTGCTTCTGAAACGCAAGCCTATAATTTCGGAACATACTTGTGCGAGGGTTAGGGGGTGTTGGGGTTTTTTTTTGGGGTGTTGTTGCACTGCACCCTTGGCGGGAAAATTTCCCACCAAAGAGTAAAACAGATATAATATGACTGAATATAACAAAAGTTTATTTTAATAATCACAAATACTTCAAGTATTTTCTCTTGGTACTAAATTTTGAAGGAAAATGCCTAATCAGTTTTTAATTATTTGTTTTACTTTTAAGCGAGAAATTTTCCTACGAAAGGTACAGTGCACACACACACACACATACTCTCTCTCTCACACACACACACACAAGATAGTCCGAAAAATATAACATTCGGTCGA
>JABUQX010101377.1:15000-17500 GCA_015478945.1 Trachelipus rathkii | reverse complement strand
AAGAGTAGTAATATCCAAATGGACCAGACTTAGAGTTTTGAACGAGAATTAAGACAATAACATCGTTAATGATCGTGCTAACAAAAGAAAGTTCCTCCAAATCCAACATAATTTCATTCATAACAGCGCTGAACACAGCATAAAGATCGCATGGCCTGCAAAGTGGACATCAAACGAGTAAAGTCCGTTTCAATAATTTGCTTAACAACGTCCGCGGGATTATCATGCTCAGTAAAAGAAACATTAAAATCCATGGTCTTGAACGAGAGGTTGATAAAGCTGACCATAGTCTATATAAGGGTTTCTCAACCTTTGATTTATGTGAACGTTAAATATTAATAATTATTCATCCCAGCAATATAAAAAGTTGCAACAAAAATGCAGTGACAGTATGAAGTGTGACTTGTTTAGATACCCTAGTTCCCCATACGCCTAGCTTAAACAAGAACGTTACAATATGAAACCACTTTCGAAGGCTTTAGACAGTTTGCGTTTTTGTCATTTGCCTGCTTACGCACAGTAAAAAAAATGCTTACACAGTTTTAGCACGAATTTCATGTGCTAAAGCGACCACGCTATTCGAGTTTTCAATTAAAAAAAAAAAAAAAAACAGTTGAATCAGGCTGTTGTGATGGAGCCGACGATTTGGAATGAACAAAAAAAATAATAATAACTAATGGTCTATATTGCAAATAATTAATTGATCAACTATTGTGATGAGTTAAATCGATTGAAGAATTAGATTTAAAGCCGATTTAATGAATGAAACATGCAGCCAATGCAACGGTACTACCACGTAGTGAAAACATTAACATTTGAGTTCTTTACGAATATATCAAACGGGGGGAAAATATGAATACCACAATATATTTGCACAATCTATTATGGTATACTTAAGTTTCTTTCTGACCTATCGATATTTAAGTTTTAAAATCGATTTTCGATATATGTGTATCGATTATACCAAGATACCAAGAACTAAATTTATTATATATATATATATATATATATATATATATATATAATAATATATATTATATAATTAATATATTAATATATATATATATATATATATATATATATATGATATATATAAAAGACTTTATTCATTGAGTATTATTATTGGAACCTTTCAAATCTACTTATATAAATTTGAAGGTCATAAATTTTTTTTACTGTGTTTAGTAAAGTTGAAGTATTTTTTGATGCAACCTTTCTCAAATATAATTAATTTGAAGGAAATTTATTCTAAATTGTGAAATGATTATTCGTTTGCAATGTGCGCAACATTTTAGTTTGATATAGATAAAAGTTTGGAGAAGTGTCACAAAGAATGTGAAATTACCAAAGTAGGAGAAAAGTTTATTTTTATTGTACTAGTAAACATTGTGGCTCGAAGTATACTGTTTCCTCCCAAATATTTTTTTTCAAATATTAGAGTTTATTACAACGATCCCTTTAATTATGTATTTCTTTTAACATAACGAAACAGTTTCAAGGTTAGTAACCTATTTATAGTGAACCAACAGTTATAGATTGGATTAATTTAATTGGTTTAATGTTATATATATATATAATGCCAGCCTCTATAAGAGCCACAATCCAATCTCAAAAACTACAATAGTACAGGGAAAGAATACATTTGAAAACTGTGTAAATTTGTGTTGGCAAAACGATAAACAAATATACATAAATATCTTAAATCTGAAAATGCTTTTTTTGGGGGGAGCTCGAGCCGCGGGGACATAGTATATATATTATTTGTAGAAGTATTACACGCAATTAGGGGCTCGACGACGGGGAACACAGGGGAGACGTTTTCCATACCCGTAGGGAGGCGGTAGGAACCCCCGCGACAAAACCAATAACAAGACGGGTTCCGAGACTCCCCAGGAGTGTTGCGAAATAGTCCAACCCCG
This sequence comes from Trachelipus rathkii, assembly GCA_015478945.1. NCBI lineage: Eukaryota > Metazoa > Arthropoda > Malacostraca > Isopoda > Trachelipodidae > Trachelipus > Trachelipus rathkii. The sequence continues at coordinate 15,581 of JABUQX010101377.1, read as the reverse complement.
TAGTCCCCGAAGGCCCAGAGACCCCGATTCCATCGGTGCGGTATACCCTTGCGGTATTCTTTAGTTAAAAAAAAACAACAAAATTTACTAGAAAGTCATTTATTTTAACGAGTAACGTATAAAAAGTCTCTAAATAGGTTGCTTTCTACTTATATTACTATAATTATAAAACAATAATTTTTTTTTTAATTTCCGCACTAAAATGTGTACCAGCATCCAGCAATGTATCCTTTTTCCCGTACTGTTTGTAGTTTTTAGATATGATTGGCTCTTCTAGAGCAGTGGTCTCCAAAGTGGGGTACGCAGAGTGATACTTAGGGGTACGCCAAAGAAGAGCCTTACGATCACTTGCGAGTGTATATCTTGTATCAAGTGAGTGCGAAGAGAATATATATATATAATTATAATATATTATTTATATATATAATATATATATATATATTATATATATAATATAGTATATATTATATAATAATATTATATATATATATATATATATATATATATATATATATATATAATAAGTATATATATAGTGAAACTAAAGAAGTTACCCGCATAATATCTTCGAAAACTAAGAT
>JABUQX010101377.1:0-7500 GCA_015478945.1 Trachelipus rathkii | reverse complement strand
TTGTTGGAGTCGGAGTCGGATCGCGGTGTCGGGGAGTCTGGTAATTTTGAAAGAGAGTGATCAGATCGGAGTTGGTGTCGAGTCGAGTTGGTAATTTTGAAGAGGGTAGAGTCGTTTTTAAAAAAAAAATTTGGTTTTAAAAAATTGGGTTCTTAAAAAATTTGGGGTTCTTAAAAAATTGGGTTCTAAAAAGGTCAAGACCCAAAAAGGTAAAGTAAAAAAATTCAGGTTGCCCAAAAGGTAAGACCAAAAAGGTCCGCGTCAAAAAAAAGGTCAAAAGGTCGCGTCAAAAAAAGGTCAAACCAGTACTTAGTCCAATATGATCCCCTACTACTAAAAACTGACGGAGTCGTAAAACGTAAAACAGGTCCTTATATATTTGAATCAGCAATTTATTATTTACACCCTATTTTTGCTCACTATAAAAATACCCTTACTATTTTTTTTTGGGCTAACGAGTACCGTTTCAAAAGTCAATAACTAGACTTTCTCCATATATATATATTTATTTATAGAATAAATAATTAAAAAAATTTTATCGCGATTTTTATTTTAGCCTTGCAATTTTCTTTGTTATGACACAGGTTGCTTCTTTGGAATTGGTAGGATAACGGAAATCAATCAGTTCATGTTTCCGATAATGTCTTATCTTCGTACTTCGTGTGGTTCATATTCAAACCATTTCGATTTATTTTTATTATTATTTTTTTTTTTGCTTCTATCGAAATGTCAAATTTCAGATTCTTTCAATGAAAATTAATCATACATACTAGAAGAGACACAAAAAAAAACCCCTAAATGAACGCTTAATTTTTCCCAAATGCTAATAATTTCAAAAAGTATGTTTTAATTTAAAATCTAATACCTCAGCCACCAAATCCCTAAAAAATCGAAACCTTCCCTTATATATCTTTCGTAAAAATACAAGTATGCTTAAAACAAATCCCGCTTACTGAAACGCCATAGAATGACTATTAGTAATAAACTCTGCCAAAAGTTCATAATTCTGGTATATAAGAGATTCACGGAAATTTTTTTTTGATAAAAAGTCTAATAAAAGTTATTGGAGCGAATAAAATTTCGAAAAAATAATGCATGTGAGAGGCAATGTGTGTGAGTGTCAGCATAGTATTAATGTATTACACTATAGTAGGTTAGATAGATAGATAGGGAAATTATCGGGGAAATATGAGCCCAAAGTGTTAGAATTTAAAATATATTTTCGAGAGAAACCACGTCCATTGATTTTCTATGTTAATGTAAGCAACTTTTGATGATTAATTAACAACAAACAAATATCAATCCACGTTTCTTATTGGCCAAAAGATATAAAGTTACAATCAACTTCATTAAAAATATAGACATCTTCACTCAAATTTTTTACACTATAAATATTAAAAACTATAAGTGATTATAAAAAATAAACTTTGTTATATATAAACACAAGATATTTTTACTATGATATAAAAGCTCTGTTAAATTGTTTAATTTTTTTTGGCGCTAAATGATTGAAGCCAAATGTACACGAAAGCAGAAAATATTAACTTGATTAATTACATATACTTTATATAATATTTATCTTGGGTAGTGAGGAGAGGTGAAAGATTAAATTTAGATTATTAAATATCCTCTTAACCTGTAGCTTGTTAATAAAACATTCAATGAAGTCATAGAATCCTAATGTGTGTTTTAATTAATTTTGACTTATAAACACTTTATACCTTCAAATTTTAAAATATGACAGCTTCATCGATACGATTTAATCATGTAAAAGTATGGGTGTGCCATTACTGTTGATAGCACATCAGTAGGAAACGCTAACAAAACAAACACAAAAAATATCGATTAATCGAAAATATTGGATTATTTTCAGATTTTCGGAAATATCGAAACAATATTTTTACACGAATATATTGAGGTTTTGATAGTTTTTCTCCATTATCGAAAGATTCGATATTTATTTCAAAATTTTAGCCTTTTATCTTGTCAAGAAACTTCTCTCAATATTTAGAAACGGCCCATTTTGGCGATTTTTAAATTTAAATGAATAGGAGAGTCTAAAAATTAGTATAGTTAAATTATTGCATTGTACCTAATTTAACTAATATTCGTTACTAAGTTTTATTAAATTAAAGTCTTTAAAAAATTTTTCGTTTTTTCAGAAAAATGTATATGAAGACCACTTTCGTCTTTACTCGTTTTGTTATACATCCACATAAATATTAATTACAATAATTAACCATAGTATAAATATAATTAAAATTATAATACTTTGACCCTAATGTTCATATTTTTCGGACATTCTTGTGTGTGTGTAGAGAGAGAGAGCAGTATGTGTGTGTGTGTCGTGCCACTTACCTTTTGTGTCGAAAAATTTTCGTTAAAAGTAAAAACAAGAATTAAAAAAACTGATTAGCATTTTCCTTCAAAATTTAGTACCAGGAGAAAACTAAAAGTATTTGTGATTATTAAAATAAACTTTTGTATATTCGTCAGATCATATTCTGTTTACTCTAATGGTGGAAATTTTCCGCCAAAGTATGCACACACACACAACCACAAAATACAAAATGTATCCGAAAATTATAGCTGCGTTTCCAGAGCCCACTGCAACGGGCACACAGGCGCATATGCATTGTTTCCCAGCCCGTTTCCGCACTTCTACGTCATAGTAAACGTCACATCAGCGCCGTTTTAAAAGTTCTCATTTCGAATTAGTAAACGGCGGTGCGGAAGATGCTTGTTTACAAGACAAATTCTTTACAAAACATGTGTCGAAATGGCTTGCCAAAATTTTTTTAATATTTTAGTTAACTTTCATATTAAGGATACTAAATATCGTATCTATTTCATAACCTGTATACGCCCAAGATAAGAGTATTGTTTACAATTGTCAGCTGATCCAACGGGCGCGCTCGGGTTTCCAGATACTCAAATTTCCTGTTCTCTGATGGGTTAATGTAATTATTTTTCAATCGAAGCGTTCCGAGTCGATTTTGCACACGGCTGCACTCGGGCTTCTGGAAACGCAGCTTATTAAACATTGATTAAGTACTTTTAATTTTTAATTGTATTTATACATGATTAAACCGCATACTGCTTATAATTAAACTTAATTGCACCTAATTCGGTTCCTCTATTAAATAATTATAATTAGTGTACTGTAGTGTAATTCCTTATTTTATTGAAATAACTAATAATACGTAATAAAAAAATAAAGATTTTATTTATCAAATAAATAAAACAAAATAAATAAATTAATAAATAAAATAAGAGCCCTTTTCTTTTTTTCTTTGTGTAAATATGTCTGTTCAACTCATGAGCTGTCTGTTCTACTCTTGTAAAAAGACTTACTTCACAGTCACCCATGAGTTAAACTATTTTTTCGTTCTTTTTAGAGCGACCTTACCAAAAAGCATATGCGCGTTCCCTCCAGGAGACAAAATACTGTCCTCCAGACCGACAAAAATAATACTGCCCTCCAGGCCCATCGCGATTCAAGTCAATGAAGTACTCCCATGAGATCTCGTGATCTCTCCATGAATTAACTCACTGTTAAAAGCATACTCGGAGTTTTTAAATATTGGGATCAAAAGTCCAAACTAGAAAGTAATTAGCCGTCCTATTAATCACTCTGAAACCCTAAATATAATTCTGCTTAACAAGCATTTTTCCAATCCCATACATTCTAAAAACTTAACAAAACACCTTTAGTAATAATAATAATAATAATAATAATAATAATAATAATAATAATAATAATAATAATAATAATAATAATAATAATAATAATAATAATAATAATAATAATAATAATAATAATAATAATAAAATAATATAATATAAATTATACGCACAGAATATATTAAACAGATAATAAACATTTGAAACTACTAAGCTATTATGATTCAACACTCATTTATACGAACGAACGAACGAACGAACGAATGTCTTCAAAAAGTTTATAAATATCATGGAGTAGGTTTATAAAGTTATTAAAAGACCATTATGTTTGAAAATATAGTATATATAATATATACTATATATAGTATATTATTTATATATATATATATATATATATTATAATTTATAATATTATATATAACTGTACCACCATTAAAAAAAATATATATAACCAATACCATAACTTATTTTGGTACATAGCCTTGCACTCACAGGTATTTCGCGTTCGTTTTTAACCATATTTCTCCACAACTCTCACCTATTTCTCTTCTTTTATTTTCTTTTTCTCTCTTGTCCCCTGCTAACCCCAAGATGCCAGACGAGAATCCTACACCGCAGAACATACACCTCCAGCCATTCTTCATGCATCACCCGGAACTATGGTTTCAGATGGTCGCAGCACTTCTGGAGGTGGTGGATGAGAAGAAGAGATTCTCGAGAGTTGTGAATGCTCTCCCTAAGCCTTGCCTCCTCAAGATCCGAGATGGTCTAGAGGCTACATCCACCTCCACAACCCTTATACTGCTTTAGGAACTCATCATTCTCGCTTACTCCAGCAGAGGAGACGAGTAGAAACTCTGCTATAGAAGTGTCGCCCTAGAAGATCAAAAACCCTCAAGTTGATGCACCGATATGCAGTTTGTTGGCGGTGCTTCATCTGCACGTGAAGAAACAAATCAATTCGCACGACGCTTTTCCTCCAGGAAGATGCCTCCACGAACACCACAGCGTCCTACAGTCGTTAAATCCGGCGCAGACACCTTCCTGAATTTCCTCTTCAGCAGACAGAGTTTTGCGCTCTCTTATAGGCACTACCCCCAGCGTGTTCGCAGTCTCTCCTACACCTCCCACTGCTACCACTCTTGCTCTCCCGCAAACAGCTTTTCCCCCCACGCAACCCGTTCCCCAGTACACTTCCCCTTTCCCCGCTGTTCTCCCTTCCTCTCTAGCTTCTCAACCGCCTCCAGTCGCCTTCCCCTCCCAATCTCCTTATTCTCACCCACACCAACCTTCCTGCTCTCATGCTTTCGCAGTACATCCTTCTTCTTCTGCATCTCTCGATGCCCGTGTTTCGGTTATAGAAGCGGGCATCGGAATAAAAATCGCTATTCTATTTCCCACTACGGCTTAACAATATGACCTTTCGCTCCCGTACCGTTCTTCCTCCAACCATCGTTCTCCTCGTGCCATCTTCTTCTTCTTCTGCTTCTGCTTCTTCTTTTCGTGCCAGCGGCAGTATCCTAATGTGGTAACTTTCGACTAGTCACCAGGATGGACACGAAAAATTGCTCCTCACTCTTACCACCAGGAAACTCGATATCGGTCCTCCTAGGCATGTATATGTATGCTGGCCCTTCCCTCTTCTTCTTCCCCTACTGCGTAGGATGTTCTTCGTATTTACGATCACCCCTAACCTTTCTTTTTTGATCGACTCTGGCGCCAGCCTCTCTTTGGTCCCTAGAGACCCTTCTCAGGACTCTGCTATCCCTCTTTCTGGCCGTCAACTCTTCGCTGCTAATGGCTCTTCCATTCCGGTTTACGGAGAGCGACTGTGCACTCTAGATCTTTCTCTTCGCCGTCGATTTACATGGGGTTTTCTCGTCGCTGAGGTAACACAGCCGATTCTCGGTGCAGACTTCTTGTCACACTTTAATCTTATGGTTGACCTTTGTCATCGACGTCTTGTTGACGGTGATACTTCTCTTTCTTCTTTCGGTGCTATTATTTCTTCTGCACTCAAAGGTGTATCTGCTATTGCTCCTCCATCCTCTTCGGTTGTCTCTCCCTTTCTTCACCTCCTGCAGAAGGAATTCCCTGCTCTTTTGCATCCGTGCTCTTCCGATACGCCACTTAAGCATTCTGTTGAGCATCATATTGAGACCACAGGCCCACCCACCTTTGCTCGAGCTCGTCGCCTCCCTCCTGATAAGCTCAAGGCCGCCAAGGCCGAGTTTGATCACATGTTACAGCTTGGCATTGCGCCCTTCCAAGAGTTGTTGGTCTTCTCCGCTACACATGGTCCCTAAAGGCACTACGGGAGATTGGAGACCCTGTGGTGATTTTAGGGCCTTGAATTCTGCCACGACTCCAGATAGGTATCCGGTCTCATATCCAGTATTTTACTTCACACCTGGCCCGAAACATATCGTTTCTTCATTGACTTAATTCGAGCCGACACAGATACAATAGCTCCGAAGGACCGTTTCCAAAGACAGGCTGTGATCACTCCGTTTGTCCTCTTTGAGATCGAGAATGCTCTTCGGGCTGAGAAATGCAGCTCGATCGTTCCAGAGATTCATCATTCTATTCTTCGTGTCTGCCGTTTGCTTGGCTTATTAGAGATCTTCTCGGCGCTTCACATCTCACGAAGAGCATAGGATCACTACGTGGACCGTTTTGATGAACGACGCTGGCATACGTCTTAACCCTACCAAGTGCGTATTCGGCGCTCTTACTTTCCTGGGTCACACAGTCTCTGCTGAGGGAATTTCCCTCTTGTGACCTGATGACGCTATCCCGCCTTCCTCTTCATTCAGAAACCAAAAACAACTCGTTCATATCTGGGATGATTTATTTTAACGTCGTTTTTTACCCTCGTGGCCGCCCTTAGGCCCTCTTACAGCATTCATTTCGTCCTAAAACAGCCGACATTCCATAAATAGACTAGTCTCCCGAAGCCATGTCAGCTTTTGAGACTTCCAAAAAAGCACTCCTTCTGCCACCTTCTGTCCACCCTCACGTCTGCTTCAAACGAAGTGCAGGTTGGACTGCTCACTTCGCTGTTTGTGCGGCTGCTTTCCAACAATTTCAAAAAGGATGTTTGTGTCCACTTGCTTTCTTTTCGCGCAAGCTGCAACCTGCTGAAACAAGGTATATCGGTCGAGAGTTGCTTGCCATGTATCTTGCTGTTCGCCACTTTAGGTACTTTTTAGAAGCGCGAGTTTCATATCCTGACCGAACACAAAACTATCACTTTCCGCTATGTTTTTCGCATGAAGGCACTCTCCCCGTAAGTCCGGCATCGTGAAATGTTTCGCAGTTATAACTACATAAAACGTAACATTCGGCAGTAGATAATTATACCGCGATTGCACTTTCCCGGATAGAGTAATTCTCTTTCTCCCATCCTGACATTGATTTTGCAGGCATGCAAGCGTGTCAGCGAGCAGACATATCATCTCAACAAGACCTTCTCTACAGCTGCATGCTCAATCTCCCCGGCATTGGAAGAGACTCCTGTGTGACATCTCTACAGCAATCCTTGCCCTTTTTTCCAACTTCTCTTCGAAAGGCCGTCTTCTGCAACCTCCATTCGCTCTCACACCCTGGCATCGAGGCTTCACGCAAACTGGTGACAACTCTTTGTGTGCCTAAAGTCAAGCCGACCTGCGAATTGGACTCGAGTATGGCTTTCAACGTCTAAGTGCAAGGCACACTAAACTCCCTTTAGGCACCTTCTTACTCCTGGTGGAACGATTTGAGAGAAGCTCACATCGACTTGTTGACGCTTCTGCCTTCTCATGAAGATTCTCTCTT
>JABUQX010101376.1:7500-12500 GCA_015478945.1 Trachelipus rathkii | reverse complement strand
TATTATTATTATTATTATTATTATTATTATTATTATTATTGTTATTGTTATTGTTATTGTTATTATTATTATTATTATTATTATTATTATTATTATTATTATTATTATTATTATTATTATTATTATTATTATTATTATTATTATTATTATTATTATTATTACTTACACACACATCCCTCCCCTCTAGAAATCAATCACATTCCTACCATTCTCATTTTCATCTGCAACCCCAAAGTCACCTATTATACCATCCCTTTTTCGACCAACTATCTAACCATTCAAGTCCCCTAATACAATCAATCTGAAGTTCTTACTCAGGACGTCCAAAATGTTTCAAATTATCCCAGAAAGTCACACTCTCCTCAACATCACCCTCAGAGAGACCATGTTATAAATACACATACTTTGATAGTTTCAAACTTAAATTTAACCATTAGTATTCTAGTATTCACACAAACAAAATCCAACATAGCTCTGTGCCACAAGTCATTCATCAGAATCGCAACTCCTTCTCTCCCTCTCATTCCTCTCCAGTCCGGCACACACATTTCACTCCACGCCCCTCTCCCCTCGTCTTCACCACTCCCTTTTTTTTAAGGTCAGGAGTATTAAGCAAAATCAATTACCCTTTCTAAATACACCCATCATCTCTCTCTCTCTCTCTCCTCTTCTCCTCGCCCTGTATCCCTCTAACATTCCCATAGCCACCAACGATTCTCCTGATTACGCCAAAATACAAAGTCGCACCTAACCCCACAGCAGTCAGATCGTCCTAGTACAAGAGGGACAAACCACTGAGCACTGGAGTGTCATGGGATGTACTCTACACCCTAAATGCCCAATGGGAGATAATTTCATCTCTCTCTCTCTCTCTCTATATATATATATATATATATATATATATATATATATGCTATATATATATATATGTATATATATACTTTCTATATATATATATATATATGCTTATATATATATATATATATATATATATATATATATATATATCACTATATATCTTCACTAATGCTCATATATATATATAAAGGATTAAATTTATTATGCATTTAGATATTTTTAGACAATATCGTTTTCGTCTTTGCTTCAATATGTCTTAACCATCCAAAATATGTGTAAAGTCCTTAGACTTTTTATATATATATATATATATATATATATATATATATATATATACTTATATATACTATACTATATATATATCTTCTCTCTGCTCACTCTGCTCTATATATATATATATATATATATATATATATATATATGCTGCTCATCTTTGTATATGCTGCTGCTGCTATACTATGCTCCTGCTATATATATGTATGTATATATACTCTGCACTGCTCTATATAATACTATATATATATATATATATATATATATAATAATATTAATAATAAAGAGACAGGCCTATACATTAGGCATGCAGGAAGTATTATAAGAATGTATTTTTACTGAGCAGATAAAAGGATATTTTTCATACAAGCCCCTCACCCCCCCCCCCAAAAAATAAAAGGTAAAATCGACAAGCTTATCTCCGTGATTGAGAATGACGGAGATCTGCAATCTGTCACTGGGGGGGATTACGACGAAGATCTTTGAGGAGAGAAACCATCAAAAGAAGAAACCGCCCCAATACGGCAGAAGAGATCCCTTCGTTATCAGTATTTGTATTGAATCCTCGACCGCCGGCGGGTCTTTGATCCTCGCTTTTTGTATAGAGAGCATCTTTTGTTGACTTTGATTTGGTGGTGCTTCCAAATTGGAGGAACAGATGGAGTGATGACGACCAAAGAGAAAAAATTAGGTGGAATTCAAAGTAGCTTTGAGGAGGATAATAAGAAAAATACTTCATGTTAGTTTGCCTTATATATATACTTATATATAACTTAATATATATATATATATATATATATATATGTAATAACCATGTATATATATATATATGCTCTCTCTCTCTCTCTCTCTCTCTCTCCTCTCTCTCTCTCTCTCTCTCTCTCCTATCCACACACCGGTGCGGTGGGTAAATATGGCTCCATAGTGATAAAGTGTGGTGGTGAGGAAATTTAATTTCTAGGTCAACTCTGATTTCTACCCACTCTTCAACAGGAAGGGACTTAGCCATACCCTGAAGAAGGGTATCGACGCGATAGATTCTAATGTTTATTATGGATGGGTCTAGTGATTCTGAAAGATTTCTGGCAATTAAATTTAGTATGAAATATAGGTCTAAGGAGTTGTAACGTCGCCTGGAAAACACAAATAATTTTATATATAAAAAAAATTGATCTTTGTTTATTACTTAACATTTAGGTTTCAATTAAGTCAAAAATAGAGTGTTTGTGTTCTACGAAATTCCAATAAATAAATAAAAAAATAATAAAAACAAAGGAACATAAAAAATAAGGTAAATTGCTATTTCAAGGTCAAGCATTCCTCAATTTTTGGGAAACCCCTCTCATCAAATCACCTCGTTTCACTTCTACCCACACACGCACCCTAAAAAAATAAAATAAAAATCCTGGCGACGGTTTTAGCGCGAAAAAAGAAATCTCTGTATAAAATAAGTGCGTGAAGAATATAACAGTGAGAGATAGAGATAGAATATCTCTCTCTCTCTCTCTCTCTCTCTCTCTCTCTCTCTCTCTCTCTCTCTCTCTCTCTCATCTCTTAAGGGTCTTCATGATTAGATTTTCTAATTTAAATAGTTAATCATTATAATTTTAAATTTTTACAATTTCTATAATAACCTCAGATGTCATAAATATTATGTTGTAATATAGACATTATTATTATTATTATTATTATTATTATTATTATTATTATTATTATCATCATTATCATTATCATTATCATTATTATTATTATTATTATTATTATTATTATTATTATTATTATTATTATTATTATTATTATTATTATTATTATAGTTCGAAGGCCCTTACAGCTTTTTTTAAGAATTTAGTAAACCCATTTTCAACAAGTTTTTGTGTTCTACGAAATGAGATTCAATAAATAAATTAAAAAAATAATAATAAAAACAAAGAAATATAAAAAAAAAGGTAAATCACTGTTTCAAGGTCAAGCATTCCTCAATTATTGGGAACCCCCCCCCCCACCAGATCACCTAACACCACCCTAAAAATAAAAAATAAAAAAATCCTGGCAACGGTTTTGGCTCGAAAAAAAACAAAAAAAAACTAAAAATCTCTTTATCAGATAATCATTGCTAATAACCCTGAACCAAAATTGCTTTATAACAATGCTCGACCAATTTTGGTGTTGACGATAAAGGCAAATCTTAGATTCCTTTAATCCTTATCATTAAATTAGAATCATTAAGCCTAAATCGATAGTGTTATTTTTAATTTCAATAGAGATCACCATATATATATATATATATATATATATATATATATATATATATGATACATTAATAGTATATAGAATATAATATAGTATAGTATATAATCTATATAAATATATGGTATAATAAAATGACATACAGTAGTATATATATGTTATAGATATAATATATATTAATATATATATATATATATATATATATATATATATATATATATATATATATATATATATATATATATATATATATATAAATATATATATATATATAGAGAGAGAGAGAGAGAGAGAAGAGAGAGAGAGGAGACTATTATGTTTTTGTTATAAGATTTAAAAGGATTAAACAAAATTAATATTGTTTCATTTAGAATAATATGAAAATATTATTGTAACTTCTTTTAAAACAAAAAAATGTATTTTCACATTCATAAAAAGTTGTTCCTAAAAACTGAGAAAGCGTTAATTAAATTCTATGAAAAAGAGTTATAATAATAATAATAATAATAATAATAATAATAAGTAATAGATATTGATAATAATAAAATAATAATAATAATAATATAATAATAATAATAATAATAATAATAATAATAATAATAATAATAATAATAATAATAATAATAATAATAATAATAATAATAATAATAATAATAATAATAATAATAATAGATATTTCTGGGAAGAAATTCTAAATTGTCAAACTTTAAAGCATTGAAATAATTATTATTATTATTATTATTATTATTATTATTATTATTATTATTATTATTATTATTATTATTATTATATTATTATTATTATTATTATTTGCGTATTTTAAATAGAAAAAATATACTATTATAGTTAAATTTTAAAGCATGTGATAACCCATTTTCATTTATGAATAAAATATTCATGTAAACAAGACGACACTCTTCATTTTTTTTATGTGTACGAAATCAAAAATAATAAAAACAGACGTTTTATTTGCAGCTATCCTCGGATGTAGATGAGAATGCGGATGTCACGCAATTTACTGAGGGTACGGGTGTCATCTGTATTCTCATCTACATCCGAGGATGTAGATGACAATGCGGATGTCACATGATTTACTGATTGTACGGTGTCCTTCATACCTGCCCATGCAGTACCCTCGTTTCACTTTTATGTCTTATAAAATATCATGTATATTCATTTATTCATTAATTAATTTATTCTTTTATATATTCATCATTCATTTAATGTCCTCATTCATAATCAATTAATCATTTATTCAATTTGTATAATAATTACGATTAAAGTTTACTGCTATAATGAAACGTCAATAACGAAAACTCGGAATAAAATAAACAAATGCATGAAGTGAGATTGAAATCTCTCTCTCTCTCTCTCTCCTTCTCTCTCTCTCTCTCTCTTTTCTCTCCTCTCTCTCTCTTCCTCTCTCCTCTCTTCTCTCTTCTCTCCTCGTCTCTCTCTCTCTCCTCTCTCTCTCTCTCTCTCTCCCTCTCTTCCTCTCTCTCCTCCCTCTCGCTCTCTCTGTCTCTTCTCTCTCTCTCTCTCTCTCTCTCTCTCTCCTCTCTCTCTCTCTCTCTCTCTCTCTCTCTCTCTCTCTCTACCTTCTCTCTCTCTCTCCTCTCCTC